>JAMXBB010000010.1:11266877-11327946 GCA_024138015.1 Lumnitzera littorea | reverse complement strand
TATATATATATATATATATATATGGAGGCAAGTTCAAGTTAAATTAACAATATATAAATTTATATATGAGAAGCTGTGACTACGTGGCTTACGTTGAACAAAAAATATATATAATATAATATAATAAATAAATAAATAATAATAATAATAATATTTAAAAAAATACTGTACTGTACCATAGGTGTGTTGCCTTCGCACCCCCACATTATCTTTGCGTAACATAACATAACTCTTACAATCTTTGCAAGGAGACAGACATTGTCGTTTCATTTTGCAACACTCTAAATCTCCACTCCGCTTCACAACAGCACTACCCTATTTACTAATATGGATGAGACACACACACACATATATATATGTGCAAATAACATGGCCGAATGTGATGTTTTGAAAGCTTTAAATTCCCATAAATACTCCAATGGGTTTTTTTTTTCTGCCAATGATCATAAATAAGGAAGAAATATCAAGAAGAGCCACCACAAACATATTATTTAGCAAATCAATGTCATGAGAGCAATAAGTCAATAGTGCAATATATATGTTCTATGACAGTAAAATAAATACTAGCATATCATGCTCAACTCGCCAGTGATTTAAGATAAGCATCAATTCTATAAATAATGGAAGTAATTAAGCAAATAAAGTCAACATTCAGTGTATCTACATAACAGTTAAAGAAACAACTTCTAAAAATGTCCAAAACCCCCTTGAATGTATCGAAGGGACTTTTAGTTAGGAGGCAAAATGTAGAGGGCTAAAGATTATTATATTAATTATTAGGATAAGCTCATTATTTATTTAAGCTTGACTCCTTGAGATAGGTGATAAGGCTTAAGAAATCCAATCCATATTGGAATGATTTAGAGAGATTTAGCTCGTTAGGCTTAGAATAGAGATCGTTAGACTAGTTCGTTCGTCTCCAACCTTTCTCAGGCAGGCTCATGCACTTATAAGGAAGGCTACTAGCTTTGAGCTCATTAACTAACTCATTTTAAATAACTATGAATCGAGCAATCTCCTCACCTAGAAGATCCAACGGATGCCATTATGCCCAAGAGTTTATAAATACCTAGTATTTCCTCATCATTTAAAACTCTTAGAGAGAGATCGAAAAAACGGTGTTTTACTATAAAAACTCTACTCTCTAAGATCAAATAGCATTTAGGAAAAAAATTGATCTTATTTATTTAAGCTATAAGGTGAATGCTCAAGGTCGCCTAAGGCTACCTTATATTAGGATTACTTGTTTTTCCTTCTTACCTTATTCTCACTTAATCATCTCTTCAGGTGACAGTCTCGCTTCACTTCTTTGAAGCTATGTGTAGCGTGCTACTTACGTAGCATACACGTGATCACTCCAATTAGACCCCACGGAGGATCAAGTGCCTTATAGTAATGATGGGTGGAATCAATTTGCTAATGGTCTTCGAAACAATAATCATGCTAAATATCAAGAAAATCACTCAAGAATACTCATATCATGAAAATGATGAAAATACTTATATTTGTTTTTACTCAAACTAACAAAAGGAAAGGAAAAAAAAAAACTCAAAATAGAGAAAAATTACAAGTGATTGTGATTACAATAAGGAGACATTGAAGGATCAAGAGGATACTAATGATGAGAACAATCAATTTTTTAATGGTGCTCAAAATAATAATCATACTAAAGATGGAGAAAAACATGCTAAAGATATAAGTGTAAGTATAGTATATGTCCTGATAATTTGCATATGAAGAGAAAAAGAGTAAAAATACTAAAAGATGTTAATGCTATTACAATGAAATATTGCAGTAAAGTATCTTTTTGCGATAATTTTTGTTTTGCTAATGGAATAAGCTAATCTCTTTTTTTATTGCAACATTATTTTGCTAAATAAAGATTTATGAATAAAATTCTATACATTTTTTTCTTGAATTTAAAATTAGAAGAAAGTATTATTAATAATTAAATAATATGAATAATAAAGAAATATATATATGATAGAAAGACAATATGTTTGTATATTACTAAAAGGTAAGCAATTAAACACCTCTTGTGTTGATTAGCTCATTTCATTGGAAAAACAAAACCGCGTAAGAAAGTATTTTGTTGCAATATTTCGTTATCATAGTTTGAAATGCTTATAGTGTAGATTGGTTCATTAGTTTACTACTTCCTTCACATCCATTGCAAGTAGATTTTATTATATTGGTTTATTTATGTTGTCTTTCTTATAGGCAAGTAATATTTAAATCTGTTTAAACAAATAACAGAGGTTTAAAGAATATCATATGGCTATGTGACAAGGAAAGATAAAAGCCACAACTTTGATCAAATTTGTTATTCATTCTAAGTTGTTGTTGCTTGAGTTTCTAGCTTAAGTTGAAAGATAGAGATTCGATGATTAATGAGAACTTCTACAGGTAAGGAGATGGTATTGTAAGTATTTTAGAGTATTTGTTGAAAAAAGTTATTATAAATCGATGTTAACCCTTATGTTTCACTATTCGTATCGACTAGTGTTCGTTTTACTTCATCAAAGAAGTCTTATTAAACTTGTTTTTGGAAGCTGAATTTAATACAATAGATATAAGTATATCATTGGCAATGTTTGGGATTGAACTAATGTTTACTATTCTTGTGACTTTTTCCATAGAAAATAGAAGAGATATTATTGTTTAGTTAACTCTCACTGTTCTTTGCATATTTATTATTGAATTTATGAGCTTTTAATTATTAAAATTTTCATATATATCTTTTAAATAGAGTCATTGAACACATTAAGGAAAGGAACCAACCTCACCTTATTCCAATAGAAGGTATTTAATCGATCATCAATATTAGAAACTCTCAATGACTTCTACAAATAGTAGGATTTAAATTATATTCTCGATGTCGGTGACAATAAATTTTTCAATTCAATCAGCATAGGTGTAAATTTTGTTGACTTGTTTGTTTATCTATTTTAGAAGCTTTATTAAGAAGCAAACATGTTATTGGATCTCAAAGGCACCAATTTCTATTGTACTTTTAGTTTTTACAATTGCCATAGAAAATCCAAAATGGTTATGAATCCATTATTTGAAAATTTATTTTATTTTGATTAAAATGCTTTTGCACTCAATGATTTAACTCTAAACATTGCTTTTAGGAACTAAATTCATGGCATATTTTGGAATTACTATAGCAATGATTTTAGTATAGTTAGCGAAACATTTTATATGTTTCTGATCTAATTTAATTTGAAAATATTATCAATTTGGTGAGCAAGTTTCATCTAAATTGCATGGCATAGTATTATAAATTGTTCAAGTAATCATAAGGTTTTTCACTCAATAAGACAGGATGAACTTTCACAATATAATTTAGATCTAGATATTAAAAATGATTAACTTTATTGCATAATTCTAAATTATTCTTAGAAATTTGACTTGCAATTTCAATAGCTTAAATTGCTATTTAAGTTGAAAAGACATAGTACATTAAAAGGGAAAACTTGTTTGGTTGAATAATAGGTAGCCCTTACTCCTTTGTATCCACTAAGGATAAGTTTTTAAATTCTTATATCTTTGACTTATGGCTTCAATTTGTTGGTTGTATTTTTTTTTGTAAGTAATATTGTCATGTGGAATTTTATGATGATTACTAGCATGTAAGTCGAATTAGATATATAGCATTGGCAATACAATATTTCCACTCGTCACTACATGCCCAAATCTTTTTCTCCCTCATGCAATTGAGTTAGTAAAGATTTATTTTCCCTATCACAATAACTCATGTTTGTTTCATAAATTCTGGATCACCATGACTATTAGTGTATTAACATAAATAGCCTTCTATTTGATGCCTGACTCATTCTTAGCCTTTTAAATGCTAAAGTTGAGATTAAGCCATGAGTAATAAAAATTATTTTCATAGAACTTGTTAAGGTTTTTCATAAGAAGTCTATGTTAAAGCTTAAAGTAACCACTTATGGTAAAAAATTATTTTTTCTAACTTAGATTAATGGAAAGGATTGTTAAGAAACTTATGTATGCAATCTCATTAGACTGGTACATTAGTTTACCATTTCCTTTGTATCCATTGCTAGTAGCTTTTAACATATTGGTTTAGCTATATTGTCTTTTTTATAGGTGAGCAATATTCAAGTTTGTTTAATTTTTCTTATGATGATTTAATATTTAGACCTCCATTTGGAAGAGAGTTGGTACTGTAAAACTTTATTTACTTCAAGAAGAACTCTCTATAAGAAAAGATGACAATCCAATTTACTAAAAAATACACCAAGAAGATACAATTTTGCTTATACTAACTACTAACATATACATTTGAGATACTTAAGGAAATAATAAAGAAAGAGAAAAGGGGAAAAATGGGGATGGGGAGAACAACAAAGTATAACAAATAACAAATAATAACTTGTGTTTTCTAATAAGCACAAAGATTAAAGGTGCTTTATGCTTGTATTTAAAGAATATCATATGCCCATATTTTTGAGAGAGTGACATAATAAAGCTTTTTGTTATATGAAACGATGTTGAATAGAAACTTCGAATAAATGCAAATATACCTTGAGAAATGAGAATGGTATGATAGAGAAAGCAATATCATTACAATATCATAGTGTGAAATTAGTTACATATCAATAACTCATCCTATAATATAAAAGCTTTAACTTTGACAAAATTATTTTACAACTATATATATTGTTATGCATTCTAAGTTATTGTTGCTTGGGTTTTCAAGTTAAGCCGAAAGATAAAGATTAGATCATTGATGAAAACTTATATGAGCAAGATGACAGTACTATAAGTACTTTACAATGTGTTGAAAAAAGTTGTTTTAGATCAAAAGTATCCCTTATATAACATTATCCATATGGAGTGGTATTCATTTTACTTTATCAAAGTCCTATTTATTAAAAAAGTTTTAGAACTTGATTAATAAAAGCAATAAAGGTTTAGAATTTAAGTATACCTTTAGTAATGTTTAGGACTAAATTAAGGTTGGGCTTCTTATAAACAAAAAGAGAGGTTACCGTTTAATTAACTCTCACTTATTGTTTTTTATATAGTTATAGTTGAATTTGTGAACTTTTGATTATTAAGATGTAAATCTCATTCAAATAGAGTTGTTGAACACATGAAGGAAAGAAATCAACTTCACCCTATTCCTATAGGTGGTCTTTGATGAATCATCAATGCTGGAAATCCCAATGACTTCTACAAATAGTAAGAGTTAGATTATGTATGGATCTTTCAATTAAGTTAATATAGATATAAATTTTGTTGGTTAGATTGTTTTATCTATTTCAAAAGTTTTATTAAAAAGTAGACATATTGTCATATCTTAGAGGTACCAATTTCTCTTACACTTTTAGTTTCGCAATTATCATAGAAAAGATAAATGGTTGTGAATTTGTTATTTGAAAATTTTCTTTTCTTTTAATTATAATGTCTTTGCATTCAATGGTTTGATTTTGAACATTGTTTTTAGGAACTAGATTCATGGCATGTTTAGGAAGTATTGTAATATTTCAATTTTTTTTTTCTTCCATATATCGCGAAGAGAAAAAATCTACAAGAAGGAAATCCCTTACCTTGTTGCTTAGCTATACTACTAAAATGATAGCACACGACATAAATGAAAACCTTTCCCATTTACTTAGGATGGGAGGATTACTAAACTTTTTTCAATCACTTTGGCATAATCAATAAAACTTTTTAAATATTTCTGATCTAATTAGATTTGAAGGTTGTTATCAATTTGATTGGAAACAAGTTTTATCTAAATTGCATGACCTCATATTAGTAAATTCTTTAGTTTTTTTGACTTAGTAAGATATAACTTTCACAATATAACTCAAATCTTGAGATTTATAATTGTAATGATGATTAGTTTTACTGTATAATCCTAAATTACTCTGAAATTTGACTTGTAATTTCAATTATTTATCCTGATAGGGCCTTTTGGACACGAGTCCTTTAGACTTGTGCCAACTTGATAAGGCTAACGACATAGGTCTTGCTCTTTGTAGCCCAAGCCCATCAGGCGATCTGCCCAACTAAAATGATCATCAATGGTTAAAAGAACATGAATAAGGCCAGCGATTAAGTCAAACAATTACTACTTACAATTAAGGAACACGTCGGATATCATGGCTCCACTTTTCAATACTTGCGGATGTGGCTTTTGCCCACTAACTCATTTCTAATTGTCGGCTTCGCTCTTTTATAACAATAAGGCCATCACTCAATAGTGAATCACTTAACACTTTGCACACGTGAGCCTACATTTTGTCTTTGAGTACCCTTGCTTGCCAAACACACACTTAACTTAAGTATTGGAGCAGCCACACTAAATAGCACCTCAACACCCCCTTACTATCCTTTGTTTTATAGGCTCACTTACTTACCCGAAGCCCTATTTATTCCTTAATTTATACAAACAAAGATCCCAAGACAACAATTTGAATTAGCATTTAAGTTAAAAAGGCATAGTATTTGAAAGTGGAAAACTTGTTTAGTTGAATGGTAGGTAACCTTACTCTTTTATGTTTAACCAATTGTGATTTCATGTTTTTAGAAGAAGGATAAGGTTTTATAGATTTTCTTATATCTTCAATACACGACTTCAATTCATTGTTTGTATTATTTGTAAGTAATATTATTATGTGGAACTTCATGATGGTTTATATATGTAGAGTTGGGAATACAATATTTCCATTTATTGCTGCGTATCCTAATATATTTTTCCCAATGCAATTGAGTTAGTTGAGGTATTTTGATTTTCCTATCATGGTAACTGTAATTTACTCTATAAATGTTTAAACCATGGCTATAAGTGTACCGACATGGATAACCTTTAACCTGATGCTTACCTTTTTAGTGCCAAAGTTGAAACTAAACCATGAGTTATAAAAATCACCTTCATAAGACTGGCTAAGTTTCTCTATGAGAAATTTGTGTTGAAGCTTGAAGGAACCATATATAGTGGAAAATACTTAAGAAGTGTTTTAACATATTAATTGAGAAAATTCTTAAAACACTTATGTAATCAATTACATTAGACTGATTCATTAGTTTACTATTTCCTTCACATCTATTGCTAATAGCTTTTGATATATTGATTCGATTGAATGGTCTTGAGTCAATTATTTGAAATATCTCTTTTATTTTGTTAAAATATCTTTGAATTCAATGGTTTAACTCTAAAGATCATTTTTAGGAATTAGATTCATGTCATATTTATGAAGTATTATAGTAAAAACTTTGGTATAGTCACTAAAACTTTTTAAATGGTTTTTATCTAAGTTCTCTTTCAATCTTGCTGCTTCTCATAATACTCCATATATTATTTATGCTATAGTTTTCTTTTCTTTTTTTAGATAAAAGCATGATTTTCTATCAATAAAGGAATGGTTCTTACTTTTGTAAGATAGCTTATGTAATCTTTAAGAAGCTTAAATTGATTTTCCCCGATTCTTGAAGGCCACCATCTTTGAAGAATATATTGCATTCTTTAAAGCATACATCCATTAAAATTTATTTTCTTTTTCTTGATTACATTTTCTTTTTTCTTTTTAATTTTTCATACGTTAATTTCATTAAGGCTTTTCCTCGTGTCATGATTTGAAAACCTTGAGAGGAAGTATTTCAGTGGATGCATATGTTTTGCTCACCTTTTCTTCTCATCCCATTTTGTGGTGTAGGTGCTTAAGAGCATTTACCAAGAATTGGATCGTAGCTTCCATCATTCGTATGGTAGATGGTCTACTAGCTAGATAATATTTTGCTAGCCAAATGGTAGGGTCTTTGTTTAGCTTAGCCAAATAGTAGATCGAAATCTTGTACTTCTAGCTTGACAATCCATCTTCAAAATAAAGGAAGCTAATTTTTATTCTTAACTTAACTAGGTTCGTTAAGGTAAGGTTATGACAACATCATATGCTCTCTCTTAAAGAAGATTCGACTTAATCTTAAATAAAGTTGTCTTTGATTCTTCCTAGATCAAAGATAATCTATAATAAACAAATATAAACATGTAACGCTAGCTTAACCTAAATAAAGATGTAACTAGTAATCTAAGTTCCTCCTACTCATTGCAAGCTCTACTAACCAAACTCAACATCATAGTAAAATATAATGCCATAGAACTAAAATCACTAGTCATAGCATGTAACAATGGACTGGTGAATGTGTTGCAAGAGAGACTATGATTAAACTAAGTTTGTTGGGTTCGCTCTCGTTCTTTAGTGAGATAATGTAGAATTCACCAACCATTTCTTCTAGAGTTCAATATTTTTACAACAACTAGCTTATTCTTATTCATTCCATCAACCTTCTCAAAGACTTCATTGTTTTCATTATTCAATTTCTTTTGTTGTTTCTTTTGAGGTCACATTCATTACGTGATTATTCACACCCAATTCTTTTTTTATTTTAATTTGGTTTTATGGATCTTCTGCTCACCTCATCATGTTACATTCATAATAGGCTTTGAGTATGGCATTAGTGTTAGTTGGTTGCTCCTCTACATTTTTACTCAACTATGCATCCTTAGCACCACTTCCTCAATCAATTCCCTCTCATTAGTCATTTCCACTCCCATATCTATAAGGACATATCACTTGATTCTTTAAAAAAGAAAATATATTTCGTTTGTACTTAAACAAACAAAAATTCTCCATGCTTTATGACTTTTATCATCACCTTATATCATTTAAAACATAGATGCTTCTATAAGGTAAATATGCCATTTATCTATTCAATTGATATTACTTAAGAAAAGGCAAATATACCATTTATGTTTACCTTGTTAAAATGCTTTATTTTGGAAGTTACATGTCCATACACCTAAATTCTTAAAAAGAAAGTTTTAAATTTTTATTTAATCATTTTATTCTTAATTTTATGTATTTTTATCTTTTAATTTTAGCCTTTTTATTATTTTATTTAAAGGTAAAGTGATAAAATGGCATCTTATTATATAATTTTAAAGATAAGCAAATAGATATGTGCATTTTATCGATAAAAGCTCTGTTTTTTTTTTAGTGTCTTATTAGTGTCTACACGACTATTGCTTTTGATAAGAACAACATACAAAAAAAGATAAAAACATAATTCTATATATATTTTTCTTTTAAAATTAAAAACCCAATAAATCTTTATAAAATTAAATTTATTTATCATTTATTTTATTTATATTTATGAAAATATCAATTAAAATAATTATTTTTAATATATAAAATATATTTTTTCAAATTTTTTCTTTTAAAAGCATGTAAATTTTTATTTTTAACTTTTATATTTTAATAATTACTTTTATTATAATTATAAAATAAAAACAGATAAAATAGTTTCTCAAATATAATTTTTTTTAATAGATATAATTATAAGCGAGGGAAAAAAAAATTGTAACCCGGCTTCAAAAGAAATTCTTAAAAAATAATAATAATAAATCACTTTAAAAACTCCCCACGTCACTTCTCTCTTTCTTTCTTTCTTGATTTCTTTGCCCAGGCTTTCTTCTTCGATCAAACCCTCATCCTTGCTTTCCTTCTTTCCAAATCGAACCCTAATTTTCCTCAATCAAATCCTGACCCAACCCCTAGATCCTCTCAATCCAATTCCTTTCTCTCCCTCTTCCTCTCTACTCACTTACCCGAACAAGAAACCCTAGCCTCCAATTCTCCTAAAGATCGATCTCTGCTTCAATTCCATTCATGCTCTAGGGGAACCGTACTCTAAAGAAGCTCGTTCAGGTCATTATTTTACGCTAAGGCATCGCATTTATCATCGATCACTTGTTTTCTTTTTCTTAACTTGCGTTTCGTAGCTGTAGTTACTTGAAGCTTCTGTTTATCTTTAACTGCGTATTGATGGTGTGGATTGCTTCTGACCGTGTAAATTTAGATAATTTTTTTTTTTTCAGTTATCTGTTTTATATTGTTTGGATTGACGAAGTTCTTTTTTGGCCTCCGGGTTGACGAAGTTCAGGTGTCGTGTTTCGTATTTATCACTTTTTCTAACCCTGTGAAGTTAGGGCTTGTATCGTGATTGATTTTTCAGCAGAAATTACTTGAAATTCGGGTATCTTTGGTCTCTGTTCTGGTTTATGATTGATTTCATGGGTCTATGTAGAGATAATTGCATTTGAGATGATCCTGTTCTATAGTAGTTCGTGGATATTATTGGTGTCGTTTTCGAAGTGAAGATGAAGAATGGTCATAATGTGATTGTTTGTCGGGTTCAATCTAAAGCAGTGTTCTACTTTGATGTTTAGTTTACTGGGTAAAGTTTTCAATTGGAAGTAGCTTTATGGTCAATATGTCATGAGCAGTACAATACAATCATTTTAATATGAGAGTGCGTTTTGTTCAGGTGTTTCACAGTTGGTATGAAAATGGAGAGAGATCTCAGTCTCTTGTAATTTGTGTGATTATTTTGGATTTGTCTGGTAATATTATGCTAGATGACTTATTTTTGTGGATTAAGTTTACATTTGTTTTCTTAAGGCTGTTGGCAAATCTTATGGCAGCATATCAGTTCCTTTGTATGGTAAACTGTTGCATGGTCCGGCCTGCTTATTATTTAGTCTATTTACATATGAGATCATGCATTAATTATAATAGTGGGGTTGTCCTAAAGAACTTTCGTTACTCCCATCGCCTATTTGTCCAGACCATGCTTGTGTCTGAGATATGTAANTGACAATCCATCTTCAAAATAAAGGAAGCTAATTTTTATTCTTAACTTAACTAGGTTCGTTAAGGTAAGGTTATGACAACATCATATGCTCTCTCTTAAAGAAGATTCGACTTAATCTTAAATAAAGTTGTCTTTGATTCTTCCTAGATCAAAGATAATCTATAATAAACAAATATAAACATGTAACGCTAGCTTAACCTAAATAAAGATGTAACTAGTAATCTAAGTTCCTCCTACTCATTGCAAGCTCTACTAACCAAACTCAACATCATAGTAAAATATAATGCCATAGAACTAAAATCACTAGTCATAGCATGTAACAATGGACTGGTGAATGTGTTGCAAGAGAGACTATGATTAAACTAAGTTTGTTGGGTTCGCTCTCGTTCTTTAGTGAGATAATGTAGAATTCACCAACCATTTCTTCTAGAGTTCAATATTTTTACAACAACTAGCTTATTCTTATTCATTCCATCAACCTTCTCAAAGACTTCATTGTTTTCATTATTCAATTTCTTTTGTTGTTTCTTTTGAGGTCACATTCATTACGTGATTATTCACACCCAATTCTTTTTTTATTTTAATTTGGTTTTATGGATCTTCTGCTCACCTCATCATGTTACATTCATAATAGGCTTTGAGTATGGCATTAGTGTTAGTTGGTTGCTCCTCTACATTTTTACTCAACTATGCATCCTTAGCACCACTTCCTCAATCAATTCCCTCTCATTAGTCATTTCCACTCCCATATCTATAAGGACATATCACTTGATTCTTTAAAAAAGAAAATATATTTCGTTTGTACTTAAACAAACAAAAATTCTCCATGCTTTATGACTTTTATCATCACCTTATATCATTTAAAACATAGATGCTTCTATAAGGTAAATATGCCATTTATCTATTCAATTGATATTACTTAAGAAAAGGCAAATATACCATTTATGTTTACCTTGTTAAAATGCTTTATTTTGGAAGTTACATGTCCATACACCTAAATTCTTAAAAAGAAAGTTTTAAATTTTTATTTAATCATTTTATTCTTAATTTTATGTATTTTTATCTTTTAATTTTAGCCTTTTTATTATTTTATTTAAAGGTAAAGTGATAAAATGGCATCTTATTATATAATTTTAAAGATAAGCAAATAGATATGTGCATTTTATCGATAAAAGCTCTGTTTTTTTTTTAGTGTCTTATTAGTGTCTACACGACTATTGCTTTTGATAAGAACAACATACAAAAAAAGATAAAAACATAATTCTATATATATTTTTCTTTTAAAATTAAAAACCCAATAAATCTTTATAAAATTAAATTTATTTATCATTTATTTTATTTATATTTATGAAAATATCAATTAAAATAATTATTTTTAATATATAAAATATATTTTTTCAAATTTTTTCTTTTAAAAGCATGTAAATTTTTATTTTTAACTTTTATATTTTAATAATTACTTTTATTATAATTATAAAATAAAAACAGATAAAATAGTTTCTCAAATATAATTTTTTTTAATAGATATAATTATAAGCGAGGGAAAAAAAAATTGTAACCCGGCTTCAAAAGAAATTCTTAAAAAATAATAATAATAAATCACTTTAAAAACTCCCCACGTCACTTCTCTCTTTCTTTCTTTCTTGATTTCTTTGCCCAGGCTTTCTTCTTCGATCAAACCCTCATCCTTGCTTTCCTTCTTTCCAAATCGAACCCTAATTTTCCTCAATCAAATCCTGACCCAACCCCTAGATCCTCTCAATCCAATTCCTTTCTCTCCCTCTTCCTCTCTACTCACTTACCCGAACAAGAAACCCTAGCCTCCAATTCTCCTAAAGATCGATCTCTGCTTCAATTCCATTCATGCTCTAGGGGAACCGTACTCTAAAGAAGCTCGTTCAGGTCATTATTTTACGCTAAGGCATCGCATTTATCATCGATCACTTGTTTTCTTTTTCTTAACTTGCGTTTCGTAGCTGTAGTTACTTGAAGCTTCTGTTTATCTTTAACTGCGTATTGATGGTGTGGATTGCTTCTGACCGTGTAAATTTAGATAATTTTTTTTTTTTCAGTTATCTGTTTTATATTGTTTGGATTGACGAAGTTCTTTTTTGGCCTCCGGGTTGACGAAGTTCAGGTGTCGTGTTTCGTATTTATCACTTTTTCTAACCCTGTGAAGTTAGGGCTTGTATCGTGATTGATTTTTCAGCAGAAATTACTTGAAATTCGGGTATCTTTGGTCTCTGTTCTGGTTTATGATTGATTTCATGGGTCTATGTAGAGATAATTGCATTTGAGATGATCCTGTTCTATAGTAGTTCGTGGATATTATTGGTGTCGTTTTCGAAGTGAAGATGAAGAATGGTCATAATGTGATTGTTTGTCGGGTTCAATCTAAAGCAGTGTTCTACTTTGATGTTTAGTTTACTGGGTAAAGTTTTCAATTGGAAGTAGCTTTATGGTCAATATGTCATGAGCAGTACAATACAATCATTTTAATATGAGAGTGCGTTTTGTTCAGGTGTTTCACAGTTGGTATGAAAATGGAGAGAGATCTCAGTCTCTTGTAATTTGTGTGATTATTTTGGATTTGTCTGGTAATATTATGCTAGATGACTTATTTTTGTGGATTAAGTTTACATTTGTTTTCTTAAGGCTGTTGGCAAATCTTATGGCAGCATATCAGTTCCTTTGTATGGTAAACTGTTGCATGGTCCGGCCTGCTTATTATTTAGTCTATTTACATATGAGATCATGCATTAATTATAATAGTGGGGTTGTCCTAAAGAACTTTCGTTACTCCCATCGCCTATTTGTCCAGACCATGCTTGTGTCTGAGATATGTAATCTACATTTTTCAGTCATTCCTTTCAAGTGCTTTGAGCTTGATATGATGTTTATTTGCAGCTTTTATATCCATATCCAGTATGTCTGCTCTAGTGCTGCTCATTGAAGTGTCTGTTTTGGGTTGAGTGCATGTCTCATCTATACTTTCTAGAAATCTATGGAATAATATGTTCTAAAGATTCTTTCTGTTGCAACTGGTGGTCATGAGAAGCATAATCTTTTGACTGGTTGGTTTTCATATTGTTTTATGATCCCGAACCATGCATGTTCAAGAATAGATCTGGTTCCATTGCTTTTTCAGTCTCTTTTGGCAAATGCATACTGCAAAAATATATACATATGCACACATGCAAGCACACACACTCATATATGTATGTTATGGCGGCAACAATGACAAATAAAATAATGTATGAAGCTAACTTTCATTACCTAAAACCTTAGTCCCACTATGTGGGATTTAGTATACGGATCCTATCTTGTCATTGTGTTTATCAGAACCCTTGTATATATGAACTTTTGATGTATAAAAAAGCAACTTGATCGATAGGCTATTATTTGGGATTGGTTGAAATTGAGCTCACGTTACGTCCCATCATTAAGATGCTAATTTATAAACTTAAATGTTCATAGAGGAAGATCTAAAGATGAAAGGAGGTCCTTAACTAAAGAAGGAAGATGAGAGGAGGAGGAAACATAATCACAAAGAAGTTAAACTATGGATAGCTTCTTGCTACATTTCCCATTTTATGAATGTAGTTCATAATTTCCAGCATCTCATATGACATTTACAATAAATAACAGGCCTGAATTTTTAATTTTCTGGTATCAGAATGATGGTTTTCTATAGGCAACTCATATTTGCATAGGTTTTGCATCAAGGTTTTTTTAACAGCATTGGTATTAAAGTGGTATAAAATTATTTTGTCTTGCTTTTTCTGAAGGTTGGAGGTTGCCAAAGGATGAATCCCCAACCAGGTGTGCAGCCCAAGCCTTCTGCTAATGGCTATGGTCGTCGTAGGGTTGAAAAGGATGGGGGGCCTAGGCTGGATAACAGGGCACATTCTGGCAAATCTAGAAAGTCAGCTAATTCAGGTAATTCTTGAATTTATAAATTCTTAGATTTGGGGGGGGGTGGGGGGGGGCTGGCGGGGTTTGTTTGGTGTGGGGGAGTGGGGTCTTTCTTTCTCCCCTGGCATCTGATTCTCTGATTTTTGTCTTGTAGGTTCCATGTTTGGTAACAAAATTGGTGGTCCTATGCGTGATCGATTGGTATATCTATCTACAAGCCTTATAGGACAGATTGTAGAAGTTCAAGTGAAAAATGGATCTGTATACTCAGGAATATATCATGCAACGGATGTGGACAGAGATTTTGGTATGGTTTCCTAATTATTTAGAGTGAAAAGGGATTCCTTTGTGACGGGACTGTGATCTCCAATGGCCTTCTAAGTTTTTTAGTCTATGCAGTTGTGTGTGAATGATCTTTTTGCCATCTTGGATTGACAAGTTTGTTCTTTCAGGAATAATCTTGAAGATGGCTCGCATGACAAAAGATGGGTCACTCCACCCAGGGCAAAAAACTTATGAGGAAACTCTTAGCAAGGCTTTTTCAGAAACTTTGATAATTCCTGCAAAAGAACTTGTCCAGGTTATAGCTAAGGTGGTTATAAGAGCTTGTCATGTCCTTTGTTGTTGTTTCAAAAGTTATTTAATAATTGGTGATAAGGTAAAAATGGTGTTTGTTGCTTTGCTATTGTTGAACTTCCTACCTAATATTATAGAATTTCTTCTGGCTAAGCCATATTGTATTGAGAATAATATATTTGCTGAAGATGTAGATATTTTGCCTCTCTTACTTGTTTTATTTGAATATATGTTTCTATACTTCCCAAGCAACTCAATTCTGATTGTAATTAAATATGTTGTGACAGGATGTCTCTGTAACTCAGGATGGGTTGTCCAATGAGCTTCTGTCTCAGAAGCCACAGGAAATTTTGATCGACTCATACATCTCTCAGCCTCGTCATGTTGATTTAGAGAGGGAGCTGGAGCCCTGGGTTCCAGATGAAGATATTCCCCAATGTCCTGAACTGGACAATATATTTGATGGTCCTTGGGAGAGGTTGGTGAAGAGTGACCACATATAGTCAATTTGTTTTGCTATTAAGATTAATCTTCTCTGAGTGATTATGTACCTTCTGATATAATATTTGTAGCATCACCTTATAGTTCATATGTTTTATACATGGTAATTGGATGGCACTTCATTAAGATGTTAAAAAGGATGAACAATAAGGATGCCTCTATGTGTCTTCTTCCATTTGGGTCCGTAGAGAATTTCACTTGCATCAGATTTTCAGTGTTAATATCTTGGTACTATCTTGTGTTGCTCATTTTGTGTAATCTTATCTGAGGGCTGTGTTGTTCTAACATGGGATGCTAATGTGCTTATCTGTTTCTCGGGTGTCTGTCCTTTTGGTTTGTATCCTTCCTTGCAGCAAGTCCTTGTAAATTTCTCACATCAATACAAATTCAATTACTTACCCTCACCCCACCCCACATCACCACACAATTTTTTTTTTTAAAAAAAATAAATAAAAGAAGAAGAAGAAGAAAACATTAAGTATTCTTTCTTTGAGACTTTGTTCCAATGGCGACTCTTTTTTTGAAGTCCGATGCATACGCTTTTGCAGTCTTCATCTAGAAACATTGTTCAGGATGAAATTGAGTGACAGGATAGCCATTTCAAGTGAAAGTTGAGAGATTGAGAATCTTGGAAAAATGATTTTATGTATGGGATATGGTTGGAAATAACTTGAAAGCGCTTGACACTCTTGCACTTTCTTGTGGTTGCTTTCTACTATTGCCTCGATCCTGTTCTGGTTTTTTACCATAGTATGTTGTAATTGTTTCTACATAATTATGTTTTGGTGCAACTCAACTTCATTTGTATCAGCGCTTGGGTTCATTCATTGGATATGCATTAGCTTCCTAGAATCTTCAAGTGAGCTGTTAGACTTTTCTATTGGTTTTTTTACAGTGAAGATTGATAAAGAATTAAACTTCCTAATTCCTATATAAATTATCTATCTTGTGGCAAGTTGCAACTTGGAAGATAGCCTTTTCAAGTTCTATCTACTACCTTTGGAAGGATTGAAACGGTTGGGGGCCAAACCATGACTGCTTCACTTTTAGCTCAGAAAATCTGTAACATTGTATCTATGGCTTTGGCCTGGTAGTTTGTTGTATGCTATGACTTTCTCGTTGTTTGTTGAGTATACTTTTATCTTAGCTCAGCTATGCTTTTGCTTGTACCTTGGCCCTAGTGCCTTTGCTGTATACTTCATCTTTTAAATATTTCTTTATTAATATACTTTACAGAATTACCCAAAGGAGAGAGAGAGAGAGAGAAGATTGATGATGAAGAAAGTGTATCTTTCATACTCTTTGTCCTTGAGTTTTGTAACATGCAAGAGATAACGTTTTGAGGGTTTTTTTTTTAAATAATATATAAATTATATATTTTTATATGTATTTGTGATTTGTACTAAACCAGAAGGTGAGTGGATTGGTGGACACTAGTAACTTATAATGGGGATGAATCCAAGCATTTTCTGTCAGGTGCTGTGGGCATTTTTGTTTGAACTCTCCTGATGCAACTTTTGAATTTGTTTCTTGTTGTTTAGGGGTTGGGATCAATTTGAGACCAACGAGGTGTTATTTGGAGTGAAGAGCACTTTCAGTGAGGATTTATACACGACGAAAATTGAAAGGGGGCCTCAGATGCGAGAATTGGAGAGAGAGGCTGCAAGAATTGCACGGGAGATAGAGGGTGAAGACACTCGAGATCTTCATCTTGCTGAGGTTCACTGGTCAATGTGGCATATAATTCTGTGGTTGCTTATTTATCAAAAACAAAACGTTTTACTGTTTCTTTTTTTCATCTGAACAGGAAAGAGGCCTTCATTTTCATGACAGTTTTGACGTTGATGAAGAAACAAGATTTTCTTCTGTATATAGAGGTAGAGTGGCTGATGATAGTGGATATGAGGAAGAAGAGGATATAGTTTTGGATTCACGCAATGCAGAAACTTTCAGTGCTGAGTCTGGTTCATTTGAGAGGCCTTCTTCTGTAACGAATGCTGGTGGAATAGGCAGTGATGGAGCACAAGCATTATCAAGCTCTTCATCCATGGTACTTTATTTATATTCATAGTTAAATTGGATGTTTGGCTACTTATACTGTGTAACTGAGGTGGTATTTTTGTGAAATGTTTTTCTCTAATAGGGTAATTTTAATTCAATAATGTATAGTTAATCCTGATTTCCATATAAAAGTGTGATAGTTTCTGGAATACTTGCAATTAACATTCAATTTTTTAGCATAATGTGGAACTCCTATATGAACGAACTCCGCATGGATCATTTTGCTTCTTTTACCAACAGCCAATTTGTCAGTGATTTTGGGTACTTTTGACACAATGTGCCTACATTTCTACAAATATTAGTTTGATTTTTATGATGGCTACACAATCTTCTTTATGTATGTTTGACTCAACTGTATGATTGTTCTTGAAAGTGTGATTGTCTTCTCATCCTTCTGGTGAGGAGGATAGAAATGTAAATGACCAAAGTAAAAATGGACTTTTATTTCTGGATGCTTTCATCTGTATCTGCAGCACATGCTAAAAAATATATCTGGATCTTATTAGGCACTGATTTTGTTAATATAGGCACAGAAACACTCTTATTGGAAGAGATTAGGAATAGTTGTCATGGCATGGAATTGGCAGTGGAGATCTGTATACGTCATTTCTAGAAGTGACATGTGACTCTTTTGCCCTTTGAACACATTGAATTTGTTGCCTGCAGTTCGTTTCTATATAGTCGCAAGCATTAAGGTTGGTCTTTTACAACATTTGTTCTTGTCTTGACATTTTCTGCTATCAATATTGTTTGTTTATTCATTTATCTAATTTTAAAGCTTTATATAACTCTGTACTTGATTTACTTCCAAAAAATGTAGAGCTATAAGATAACTACTACACCCACCGCCACCCCCACCCCCCCCCCCCTCCCTCCCTCCCTCCCTCCCTTTCTTTCCTCTCTTTTTCCTCCTCTCCTATTTTTCCTCTCTTTCATTCTGTCCATGGCATTAATTTGTGTTTCATCTGTCCTGCCACAGCCCATTGGATTAACAATCACCTCTTATTTTCTTCTGTAATATGGATTTTTCTCTGGCTATCGGCTATTTATTGACCCAAAAAAAAAAAAAAATCTGCAGGATGATGCGCAGGCTTCTCAGTCAAACATGATTGCTGAAGGATATCACTCTGGACATCATCACGCTGGACAACCATCAGCTGAACTCGCTTCCAAAGGTTCTGTTGCTTCGGATGGTGAAAGCAGGTTGTTAGAAAAAAATATACTTATTATGTTGTTTGATGATATGAAAAGGTTGCAGTTATAAACTATCTCAAGGACGATGCAGAAGAGGCATACTTTCATGTTTGCTTCTGTTTTTCATAGAAAGTTTTCGTTGTTTATGTAGGGTCCAAGTGACAGTAATGAGTCACCCTGCAGGAAGTACTGATACTGAAGATCAAACAGTAAAGGAGATGGTGAGTTGTGCAGCTTTGTGATTAAAATGGATGTTGAATGCTATGGTTGATATTCTATGCAGCATATTAATGTAAGTTTTTTATTTTGTATCTTACAATTGACAAATGCAGCTAGCCAAAGAGACTCGTAAATTGAAATCCAATGGTAAGTTTCTCTTTAACACTAATTTGTTTCACCAGAATTGTTTTTACAGGAGATGTCAGTCTCATGGACCTGTTTTTCTTGTAGAGTTTTGAAAATTTAATTAGCTTTTGTGCTTTGGAGGATATTGTCATTAGAATGAATAAAAATCAATGGCTGTTATGGCTGGGCATTTTATCACTTTTTATGCATAGATAAGTAGGTAATTAGGCATCTCATCTTTATTACTTAATTATGAACTCTGTTCTTGCGATTTTTTCAATGTAGATTCTCCATCATTATCGGATACAAAGGATGGTCCTGATGCAAAGGGTTCATCAACTAGTGTCTCTTCTTGTGCTCCTCATTCTACTCTGAAGGATCATGAAAAGATAGGTCCTACCCTTGATCTTTCAGAGGTCCCGCTTTCTAGAAAACACGAAGGAACACAAGTTAAGGATTCAAATGGACGACCTAGTAGCTCCACATCATCGACTTCTGATCGTCCAGGTGGTGTGTCAGCTCCAACTCGTCCTGGTTTGACACCCAGCTCATCCGTCAGTTCTTTATCTTCTGAAAAGTCAACTCTAAATCCCCATGCTAAGGTTCGGTGATCTTGTCCTTGTCTGGATCCGTGTAGCTTTTGGTATTTGTGCACTTTACTTTTTCAAGATTAGTTTCATCTGTGCTTCAAGCTAGTTTCTTTGACCACTTTCTGGATTGCAGGAATTTAAGCTTAATCCAAATGCAAAGAGCTTCATACCTCAGGCACCTGTCAGGCCTCTGTCCCCTGTTACTGATGGTTCCTTCTATTTTCCAGCTAATGTGCCTGCAGTGCCACATATGCACCCTGTAGGTGTTGGAGTAGTATTAGTTTTGTTTATATCTTTAGCTTTAAGAAAGGTTTATAATATTTTGTTAAAGTGGAAGAATGCTGGCAATTGATCAGCATCAGTAATGACTTTTGAAAATGCGGAACTATCTGGATTTTGCATTCGGTTTTCTGCAGTTATAACTGCTTTAGTGAAGCACTCATGAATCTATTTTGCTTGGTTGTCTCCCCTCATTATTGACTAGAATAAACAAATGATGATATTGAATCTCTTCACTTCACCTTCATCGTGGACTGCTGTCCATTCTTGGACCTGATTCAGATTCTTCATGTTTTAATCATTTATAGACCATCCCGCATGTATTTGAACATTGCCCCATTATGTCTATTTTTCGCTGGATGTGAATATATATAGGTTTTAATTCTCTTACCAGTCTGACTAGAGTCTACGATATGCAGATGGGTCCTTTCATGGGACATCAGCCTGTCATATTCAATCCTCAGGTTGCTCCTGTGCAGTCATCACAAGCCTATTTGCACCCAAATGGTGCCCAGGTATCCAATTACACAACTTCCTTGGGTATTATCAGGGCCAATGGTGTATTTACATCTTTGGAAATTTTTAGTCATCAATTTTGTTCTTGGACATCTTTCTTGCAGTATGGACAACAGATGCTCTATGGTGGTCATTCGAGACAAGTACCATACATTCCAAGCTTTCAACCGGTAAGTAATCCCACATTTTAATATCTAGGTGTCAAATTTATGATGTTTTGACGATGAGCATACTTTGTCATAAAGTTATGAATTCCCAAGAAATGCTTCACCTTTCAATTAATTGCTATTCAGCTCTAGCTGATGCAAGCTTGTGTTGTCTTTCCTAGGAGATGCCTTACAAAGGTCGAGATTATTAGCTAGTTCCATCACGTAACTTCATTCTTGGAGACCCTGCTCTCAAGAATAATATGGATGACTGCATTCTTGGAGATTCTGACACAATAAACCTCCTTTTGCTGCCCAGTACAATTTTTCACTGGTATCAGGCAGCAGAATATGAGAATCTTCTGATATGTGACCTTAATGTGTCTGGAGGAAAGTTTACTTCAATGTGGATCTTCAACCTTGTACTTGACTCTTTCCATGGCATGGGATTTTTCAGTGTATTAGACATGTTTTTATCTTTTTAGAAGTAATTAATAACTTTTAGGAGCTAGTGTTGTTTGATTTTTATATTTATGCTCAACGAGAATTAATGGTGGTGGCCCTATGTTCTCTTTACTGGAAAAGGGTATTTTGGCCATTTGAGCAATCAGTACACGTGGTCTGAGAGGTAATTCTCCTGATGACAACAGGTAACTTTGTGCTTAGAGCATGGGAATTTTAAGTTTTGCCGAGGAGTGTTACTTTCTTCAATAAAACCGTTTTTGTTCTAATCTGCACCATAAATGAGTGACCATCTCTTTGTAAATTATTGTTATTATTATTTTTTTTTTTTACCTGGAAGAAAAGGATAGAAAAAATTTCGAGAACAGAGAGTAACTGATTCATGGTACAGATCATAGATTCTCATGTCACTGAAAACTTGTTTGTGTTCGCCGAGACATAAAGCACGTTATAGTACCGAGTGATATAACACAGAGGCCAAATCCAGAATGTGCTAGGACTTGGACCGCCAAAACTCATGGGTGTTTTATGTGAAATTGTCATATTCCTTCAGTGTTGGGTACCTGAAGTCAAGACGAAATTTTATTGATCTAGGAGAGTGTTCTTCCCTTCGACGCTTTCACCTCATGGAATTTTTACTTTCATGTCCGTAGGAGTATGTACTTAAACCTGATGTATGGTAAGCTGCCTTTTTATATATATATGTTTAATCAGTGTCTGTTTTGCAGTTGTTTCATGTCTATTTTATGTTCGTACTTATATATTTTTACGATATTTGTTATCCTTTATCCATCCTTCTGGTTTTAATTCAGAGCGGCACTGCAGATAGGTCAGTTAGGAATGCTCTATGGGTTTATATAACCCGGTGTACAACATTTAAGTAAGGCTTGTAAGATGCTTGGATTCATATAATTTCATGCACAAAATGACAGCATATGGTTTTCTCTTTCCCTTAATTTATATGGTTGCAGGCCTATAATTAGATGAAAATATATCATTTTCCAAGAAACTTTCTTATTACAAATGATGCATGCTAGTCGAATGAGCAATACTAGTGTAGTAGTAAATGTTCCAATTTTTATTGTAAGTTGTGGTAGGGCATTTAAACCTATCCTAGGGGAATCATGATTTTATTCGAGTAGGGCAAGTCGTACATATGGATTTTCAGATAGGGTAAAAACTATAAAACTCAAATAATTTCTGAAGGAAGGATTAAATATTGATTTTTGGATTATAAAAACGAGACGCCTAGATTAGATGAGATAGGACATAAAAGAAGAAGAAGAAGAGGAAGAAGAAGAAGAAGAAGAAGGGAAGCAGGCTAGCATGAGACGTCTGGATAAAACATAACTAAATCAAGTCTGAGCTCGTTAAGGTTACTTCAAGTCAAATTCATGTTCAAAATATGCTCGAACGAACTTCACTTTAAAGTTTCAAATAAAACTTAAATTTAAACTCAGATATCATATCTGCTTGACTTGATTTACTTATAAGCCATATCCTATCTCTACTATTTTTTTAAAGAATCGTCTATAATCTTTATCTATTCAGATCGCTAGCTTAGCAAATAAAAGAATCAGAAAGAATATGATCGTCAGATATTGCAGCTAATAAACATCATATTCTCATCTTCTTAGTGTACGAGTTTTATCTTCCAAATTGATTATTTTACAATGAAAAGATATAAAAGAGACCTCCAAGTTTATTATTCTTAGCAGCTCCTTCATACATTCCGTCGTCTATCCATTATTCATATCTTTAACAGGTATACATCAATGGTTGGATGGTATACCAAAAGTCTCCCTGACAGATCCCAATCATAAGAGAGAGAGAGAGAGAGAGAGAGAGAGAGAGAGAGAGAGAAAAGCCAAAAACAAAAAAAAAAAGCTCAGCTCCACCTTTTCTTGTTTCAAAATTACTTTGGTATAGTTAATTGACGTCGGGAGAAAGGGAGATGACTATTCATGCTCTTTCAATTTTCTTCAACTTATCTTTTAAAAGTGTTGTTAGATACAATTTTTGATCAATATCATAAAACGTAAATGATGTCATGATAATATCATAAAAATATTCAAGATTTTAAATAACCTCAACTATTGAAGGAAAATAAAAAGACAAAAATTGAGAGAACCTATTTTCTGTGTATGTTGACCGCCTAAGATATTTACTTTTTAAAGGATATTAGAGGTTTTTTATTCTATAAATAAGGTAAATATAAAATTTTGACTCAATCTTTTTTTACTCTTATTTTGGTTCAGAAATGGATTCTCTCAATCTTCCTCAATTTACAAATAAAGAGTAAAATTGTATTAAAATTCGAATAACTTTTAACATTGTCATGATGTGATTTTCTTCTTATATTTTTCAATCATTCATAGCACATGAGCACAGATTAAAGAGAAAAATTGACATAATGTAAATAATTTTTTTTCCAAAAGAGATAATGTAAGTTTAGAGACATCTAAAGTGATGGAAAAAAAGAAAGAACCTTTCGTAAAAGAGTGTGATTTTCGATTTTCAAACTACTAATTATAATTAAAAATGATTTCTACTTTTTAGTTTGCTAGTTATAATAAATAAGAATTTCTTCTTTTATTTTGTCAGATAGTTTCTTTAAATAAATTTGATGATTATTTTTCAATAAGTAAGACCATTTTAAATAATATATCTATAAAGGGCGCTTGTCAATAAAATTTTGTATTATATATACCAAAATTTTTAAGCTTTTGCTTAAAAACAATTTATATAAATTTTTGAGATGGAAAATAAGACAAAGTGTACCTTTTTATTCATTGATTTTTACAAAGTATTATATGAGTGTTAAAAAGTAGATAACAAAATTTCTACATTTCTCTAACGAAAACATCCAAAGTTCCAAATTTATCCTTTTTAAAATAAAGTCAATATTTTACATTGAAAGAACATATTTGTAAATATAATATATATCACACCTCGAACAGGAGGAGTAGTAACAATTCTGCAATATAAACTAACCTAAGATAGATGCCAATCTTATAACTACTATCGTAGATACAATTTACAGAATGCGTACACAACTCACCTAACTTGAAACGTCTGTTTTGATACATGTTAATAATCAAATATGTGGTAGAGCTTTACAAAACACCTATTCTATACACCCTATTGATTCATAACACATCAGTACTAAATACATAAACGTTTTACGTACAAAGTTATAATTTATAATCAAAGTTCATAAAAAAGCCACAGGTTTTGCAGATTATTTACAAAAGTTAGGAAACTAGTGTGCATCTTAAGGAATTCCTAATTAGTTTTCTTAAAATTCAACAGAAAAGACAAAAGAAAAGTCAAAAACCTAGGTTCGGTTGATTCTTCATCTCTTACTTTCCCAGTCATTAGCACATTAACTTGGGGCTGGCAATACCAAAACATCTTGATCTTTACTCAATACTTACAAAAGAGTTTATGGGGATATATGCACAACTAGCTCAGTAGGTAGAACAGAGTCAGAAAAGTACCAAACAATCATAAGCAAAGTTATTAATTATGATGAAATGTAATGCAATCAATCAAATGAAATATTACACAATGTTATCCGATCTATTGTAAAGTTAGAGAAATTATATCCGCTCCAATCCGGATTGAGGAATTTTATCTCGACTCAAATTAGAGCAAACTTAAGCTTGTGCAATGGAGAACACCTTCTTCCTATGATCGCTTTTGAACCACGGCCCCTACCTTTACCGTAACCTCCTTGCTTGTCACTTGGTTCGACTAAGAATGAGAAAATGACCATTTCAGCTATCCTCAACGAAAGAAGTTGGTATTTAGCTTGACACTCTTAATTGTTCTCTTAATGGGTGTTATGCATGTCTAGTTTTGTTTTAGTCGAATAAACATTAATTTTAATCAGGAGTGACCAAACAAGTTTATACAATACAGAAATAATGCAAATATGTAAAACAGCATACCAAGGAATTCAACTCCTATCACTACTGAGTATCATACATACACACAGTATGCGCACAATCAACTAACTACAAACACAACCAGAAGTACTCTTAAGTCTTTAGATACTTTAATACAGTATCTCAACAAGCGGTTAAGCCACAATCTTAACTTACTTATACAAACACTTACTACAGCAAACTTGAGCCGTTAACCGTCTGTTTACTGGAAGATCCTCTTTACACAAAAGATCCAAATTTAGTTTTCGTAATAATTATAAAAACATTAGGGTTTGATTTAAAACGATTAGATATATAGAGAGAGAGTGAGAGCGAGAGCGAGAGAGTAAATATATATTATTGCCATAATATATAGTTGTATTATTATTATATATCAAGTTAAGTTGTTAATTATCGATAATATATGTAATTTATACTATGACGTATTATATATTTTTTCGATCATATTGAAACGTATTTTTAATTTATTAAATCACGTTATAATTCCAGTAGGGTTAACAAAATACGCACGTCCTAGAATATGATAGAGTTATATGTTATATTACTTAAGATTGGCCGATTTTAATAAATTTAGTGTCGTTGGATTCATACAAACCTAATAATACGTGTCATGGGTCCTATTTCTACGGATGGCTTTTAACGGGTAGTTCGAGTTTTTAATGTAGTTATGCATATTTATATAAATATTATAGTATTATATGTAATTTATGTTATTAGATTGTATTTTATCTAATTTGTTCATATAACATTATAATATGAGTATTATTTAATCATAATATACCTATGGTGTATCCCGATTGAAAAATATCAGTAAATATATTAAAAATACTCTTTTAATCCAATCTGTTTAGCAACCTTATGCATAGTTTTTATTTAACTATTTAATTCATTTTAACTTATTATTACAAAAAAAAAAAATACATTCTGCTTTGTAATTTAAGCTATTTTACTACAAAAATTCATAATAAATAGTTTGGGTCACCAACAATTCCCCAAAAATTTCTATGGACTCCTAAAAATATGAGAAACCTAGTTATTATTTGGTTTCAAGTTTTTGAATTATCGCCTATATGTTCGTATTTACAATTTTACTCCTAAATTACTTAATTATGATTCTTTTTACATTAAATTAATTTCAATATGACCCAATATTTTTATTATTCACCAAAGATCAATAAGTGTCCATTTCATCAATTAATTTCATAATTCCTATTTAATTCACAATTTCAACTTATTTTCAAGCTATTTTTAAGCCAAAAAATACAATAAATATTAAAAATATTCAAATAAAAATTCAGGTTACATAGCAATTTTCTATATATCATACTTATCCTACAAAAAAAATTTCAACTAAAAATAAGATCATTTAGTATATTTATTTTACAATTTCAGTTTCGGATAAACAGTATATTTTTTAAGAAAGTATATTAAATATTACGAATTTTTAAAAAATGAAAATATCACATGAAAGCATATTCAAAATAACCTAAGTACAATTTTTTTTCATAATTTTCTAGTTGATTTAGGTATTTTTTTATAATTTATTGAAAAACAGGATAGAGAATCGACTTAGCTGTTCTTAGATACTATGGTGGCTAACGACAGTTGGGGGTATGTCAAATGGCCTGCGTGGTGGGTGGACTGCCTAAGGACAGTTGGGTTTCACAGCAGATTCAAGATAGATTTGAGTTTCAATCTAGCATAAATTTTGCTCTGTTTTTGTATATTAATTTCTAGAGTGTTTTGATTTCCCTAAATTTTTCCTTTGCTTTTCTTTAGGTGTCTAGGGTCCTAAAGTGTTTAATTTCTATCCTAGTTCTGATTTTATATTGGTACAAAAATTTCCAAAGTTTTTTTTTCTCCATAAATGCATGGGCATCCATCTATTTTCCTTAGCATACGGTGTCAAATTCTCCTCTTTGCACTTTTGATTCCACATTACACAACTCTAGGAATGTGCCACGTAAAAATCTAGACTTCTCCTCTACATTTCGACTGCCAAGGATAGATTTTGGTTTATAAATATATTAAATTACTAGTATTATATATATCATATTGATATTTAATTATTCTATTAATATATAAGTATATACCCTATATATATATATATATATCACACGTAATATACAACTATACTTGTATAATTAAGTTTCTAACATATATTTTATTTTTAGAATATGTTCCTTAATTATTTTCATGAATTCGACTCAATACATATGTAATTACGTAATTTATGGTTAATTTATGGGTATAATTATTATTTATACCGGATATACTCATAAAAATACGAATATAATCTTATAGTAAGTTATGTTATATTATCTCATTTTAGAGCCTAATTAATTTATCTCTAAGTTATTGTCGCAATCTGAGCTCGATTTTAGGAGTTCCAAATATTTTAGTTCTATTGTAAATAATCTTACTTCTAAGGGCGAAATTAAGATTTTAGGTCATTATTTCAAAAATCTAATTTCACTTTGTTATTTCATTTAAATTTTCTATCTTAATCGTAAAATTTGGACTCAATCGGTTAACTTTCTTTAAAAGTCCTAAATTTAAACTCGATTGTCCTAAACTCAATTTTAGGAACTCATAATATATCAATTCTATTTACCAGCTATTAATTTTATTTTACATTTTCAGTCCCTTCATTTTTTTTTATTCATATTATCTATACATTCATTTGGACAAAGTGTAAATAATTTCGTTATAAACTAAAGAGATAGGACCCATTTAGTTTTCGGTCTCTTCATTTTTTTTTTTTCATTTATATTATCTATACATTCATCCGGACAAAGTGTAAATAATTTCGATTAATGCTTTGCCATTTACGAAAAAAGAAGGATGTCTCTCTCTAGTTCCCCACCTGGCTCGTCAAATCCTCGGGCCACGTCATCGGAGGATGAAGCGAGTAATCTATTGCATCGGAAGTAAAAACGATTAGCATCCACGGAGGGTGATGAATCTTGCCTAATTGTGGTAGATCTTACTGACTGATAGTGCTTTAAAGGGACCGAATAACCCTTGTATCGAGAAAATATCCTTTCGAGACACGGTTGTGACAAATCTTTCGGGCTCCTATGAGAGGTGCTGTCCTGAGGAAATGTGCAATGAAAAGAACATGGTTCATGATACTGAAAGTAAGTAAGAGGAGGAAGATTTATTAAACAAAAATGTGGAAAAAAGGGGTATGTAACGTGAATATTTCGAGAAATGAAATTGACATGCTTAGTGTGCCATCGAAGAATGCTTTTAATGCAAGGGTGATGGATCCTAATTCTGAATACAAAGTTCTATGCGATAGGTTGATGAAAATATGGAAGAAAGTGGGTTCATTTAAACTTGTTCATGCGGGTTTGGGATATTATCTACTTGCCTTAGAAAATCTGATTTATTACCAATGCGTAATAAAGAATGGATTGTGGTTTGCGAATATGAGATATCTAGCTTCTAAAAAGTGGTTTCCTAGCTTTAGATCACAAGTAACTAACCTTGATTCTATAGCAACTTGGATTAGAATCTTTGGGCTGCCGGTAGAATACTACTTCCCTTAGCTATTTATGGGATTGGGGAAAAATTAGCTTGGTATATGTTATGATTCATATATAGTCGGGTTAGAGCGAGGTTGTTTTGTAAAGATATGTATTCAATTGAGTATCGATGTGCCATAAAAGCATACAATTATAACTAATGGACTACCATACAAAGTTTTATGTGACTTCCCAAAGCTTGTGAATTCTCTTAAAGAATCAATCACAACAAAAATGCATGTGGATATCAAGTTGAAAAAAGGAATGGAGGAGGAATAGAGGTTCCTACTGAAAACTCTAACCAAGAGGGTGATGTTGGGAGTTTACAAAAAGAGGGTTGTAATGATGTGACAGGAAGCCGACTAAATGTCTTTAATGACATTGGAGGAGATGATGATAATAGTGGAAAGGGAGAGAGTGGAGTAAACAATGGGGGTGCTTTTAATGAATTGGGACTTAGTAAGGAAGCAGAGAATGAGGAGTGGACTCAAGTGCAATACAAAAAGAAAGGTTAGAGGAGAGATAAAGAGAGACTTGAGTAGGAGAAAATGAATATTCAAAAAAGTACAAAAGTTTCTTTTGGAGGACTTGTGAAGGGCATTACTTAAAGATATTAATGAGGGCAAAGGAGACATGATGGCTCATTCACATCAAAACATCCTCTTGTCTTAAGATAATATGGGTAACACCGAGAGTTACAATATTAATATATCCTCTTCAAAGGATAGAGAGAAAACATCTTAACATAATCAAACAAATCAAAAGAAAAGGAAATCAACCCCCTCTAAAGGAACTTACGAGGAAACACGATGAATATTAGAAAAGTAGAACTCTTGCTAATGATCTTGCGAAATGCTCCTCTTTTATTGGAGGAACTCCAAGATTCGAGGGCATGGGAAGTTCAAATAGAGTGGGCTTCCAAGCTGTCAAGGGTAGAAGTTGAAGGGATCCTAATAACAAGTACACAATGAAAAAAAAAAAAAGTGCCAAAGATTCTATTTAGGCTAAAATTTTCGAGGGGCAGAAACTTCCAATAAGTACAAAACTTAATATAATCAATAGTGCAGTGTATGGGGGTGGTAAAAATGCCAATGGTGAGAGAGAACTTAACGAGGAGCAATGTTCTAAATTTAATAGGTTGTAGGAGCAGCATGAATGATATGCTTTATGTAAAAGTAGAAGGGTTTGAAGAAGGCATTGTAGTTTTATAGAATGAAGAGGATGTAAGAATCAAAGAGAGAGGCATGGCATAACAATAACTAACTTTGGAAATACAAGTATGCAATTCTAACTATATTTGGTTTTGTCTGCTATTTATGTCTCTCTTCATTTTAAGGAGAGATGTTTGTTATAGACTTACTTGAAAGACTGAACTTCTAAAATATGTATTTGAAATAGATATAATAAATAGAATCTTTGGATTCAGCTCAATCCTTTTAGTAAAAGATTGGGCCAAGTTTAGTTGAATTATAATTCAATTAAGAGTAAGAGAACGAACGAGAATTACTAGATTACATAGTATCCATTGCTTTGAATTCAAAATTTGATCTCCCTCCATACTTCACAAGCAACAACTGGTTCAGGACTCCATTTGCTTACTTCACAGATAATTTCATTACCCTCGTAAGCAAGATTACATCCCTCATTACTAACTTGTACACATACTTTTAAAGCTACTCGATTGGCTATGACACCCGATGCATTTCCCCAAGGTTATCCTAAAGTTCCTCTACCGAATTGTAGTATGGAATCATCTCCAAAGATTTCAGTCAAAGTAGACATATGCTAAACGTGAATACCTCCCGAAGCCACAGGCATAACACATTGTAAAGAGACCCAATCTTAAGTGAAATAAATACCATGGCTTCAATCTTTTTCAATGAAAACATCACCTAGTAAATCAAAAAAGCCTAAAGTAATTTCTCTTTCTCCTTCAAGTTTACTTACTACAGTACCAGCGTAAATATGATCTCCACCAAACATATGTAAGGATTTAGCTAGTATACGGAAGTGCATACCATGATTTTTTTGTCTACCAATAATTGTATCCATTATACGGTGGATATGAAGAAGTAAACCATTATCTTGACAATAATGAGCTAAGCTAGTATTTACAGTGAAGCCCCCTATTAAGTAGTCATGCATTATGATAGGAACTCCCAATTCTTTGGTAAATACAGCCCTTTTGATTATTTCTTCATATGTACCCACAGTAACATTCAAGTAATGCCCTTTGATTTCACTAGTTTCTTCTTGTGCTTTATAAATTACTTTGGCATAAAATAAGAAACAGTCTCTCCAATGTATAAATGGTTGTGAGTTCATGTTTTCATCATCCTTCATAAAATTGAGTCCACCATAAAGACATTCATTAACTAATCTACCGTAGTTCTTAGTAGATAACCTTAATTTAAGCAGGGGGGGGAGAGGGGTGTTGTTGGCTTTGTAGAGATATTTGTTAGAGTCAAGCTAACATATACAAAAAATGTATGGATGCTTGTAGTATATTAGACTTAGGCTTTGTTAGGCTCAAGTTTACTTGGTCTAAAAAATCCAAGAACTTAGGTGTAATTATTCAAACTAGATTAGATAAGGCTTTGGCAAATGATAGTTGGAGGAGATTATTTCCTGAAGCTAAATTATTTCACTTGACCTCAAGTTAGTCAGATCATTTACCTATCCGCTTAACTCTCATCCACCAATTAGAGATGGATCAAAAAAGGATAGACCATTTAGGTTCCAATCGATGTGGTTGGAGCATTTAGATTTCGAGAAATTTGTTGGCATATTTGGAATGCTAATACCTTTATGTACCTTGAGGATTTAGATGAATTTGTTAAGAGTTTGAGGAAATGGAATAGAGATGTGTTTGGCTTAATTCATAAGGGAAAGAAACGTATTCTAAAGAATATTAGGGAAGTAAGGAAGTGCTTGTGGAACTATCCTTCACAATATTTGATTGAAAGAGACGTGTTGCTCCAAAAAGAATTAGAAATTATGTTAAACCATGAAGAGAAGTTATGGGTAGCAAGGGAACAATCCAAGTAGATTATTGAGGGGAACGAAGTATAAGATTTTTTCATGTCAACACATTGGCAAGAAGATCTAAATTGTGGACTAGTAGGTTGTTTGATTCAGTAGGAAATTAGCATATGGATGAGTAATTTATGAAAGGTCTAGTCACCAGACATTTTAGAGCCTTTCCTCTTTGGATAAGGATTTCTATAATCTATACTCTTTTGGTTGGAATAATGGGAACATGAAGATATTTAAGGAGATGAAGAATGAATTGGAGAAAAGATGCTTAGCTAATGAGATTAAGAAGGCTCTTTGGTGTATTAAGAATAACAAAGCACCAGGAGTAGATAGGTTGCATGCAATTCAAAAGATATTAGGACATTATGGGCAAAATGGTTCGTAAAACTGTTAAAGCTATCTTTAAGTTGAGTACCGTGCCGAAAGAACTTAATAAAACTCTCATTGTCCTTATTTTGAAGATCATTGGGGCAAATAGACTAAAAGATCTTAAATCCATCAAGCCAAAGAGTAAGCTTTGGAAAATCTTGTATAATTTTTGCCAGAAATTCGAGCCAAAGCCTTAAAGAAGGAATCTATCAAATTTTTTGCATTTGAAGGGACTTAGAGATGGGAAATATTTAGGCATTCCAGTCAATGAAGGAAGAGATCTTTCAAGTCAAGATCTATATTTTATTCTAGAGAAAACTCACAAGAAATTGGCTGGATGGAAGGCTAAATTATTAAGCTCGTCAGGATGAAAACTTCTAATCTCCTTGGTATTATAGAGTATATCTAATAATTACTTACAAGCTGTTCCTTTTTTGAAGGGGTTAACAGAGAAGATTGAGAGGTTACAAGGGATTTCTTGTGGTGATCTGTTGATGAATGCGAAAAGCAACATTAGGTTTGGTGGAATAAGATCAAAAAACTGAAATTGAAAGGGAGCCTTGGACTCTTTGACTTTAAGAAAAGAAATGAGGTAAAGTTTGCTAAGCTAGCTTGGGCTATTAATCAGAAAACCTTATAAGCGAAGTTGATATCGAAAAAATATAAAATGGAAGAAGGAAGAAGGATGAGGAGGAAGTGATCTAAGGTTTCTAAGGAACTAAGGAAGTCAAAGTTATAGGTTAAGGAGAACTCTATAGTTCATATATAAAATGAAAACATGACAAAATTCTAGAAAGATCAATGGACCGATGGAGGAAGAGTAGTTATATGGTTTTCTTAACAAGTTTGATGAGCAATTAATTATCAGACAAGTTTGGTGGGGTCGAGACAATGGAATGAATCTATCATGGTTACCCAATTGATGAGAACATAAAGCAAAAGTTGGGAAATATTGTTTTCAATTAGAACCTACATCTTCATGATGTTAGGATCTGGCCATAAGAAAATGAACAGGGAAGTATCTACAAGATTGGCTTATGATGTCCTATGTGTAAATGAGGAGGAGACTCGGCAAAGTGGAAATTAGGAATGTGTTACAGTCTTACATGAGAAAGTAACATTAACCAAGTGTTACACGTAAGTTTAAAGGGCTCTCCCACCTATTAGGTTAGGCTCTCCTCTTAGGCTTGAATTATAACATTTGGTGCTTTTATTAAGAGAAAGGGTGACTTGAAAAAGAAGCCACCTAAGATAAGGATGTAAATAGGGCGAGTTTGGGATAGGTCATAGGAACTCAAAATTTGTCCCGTTACCCTAATGGGGTTTCCAGACCTATCCTAAAACCCTATAGGGTTTTTAACCATATATCCAAAACCTATCCCGTTACCATAATGGGGCAACCGTTTCTCGACTTGTGAGACTCGTTTATTTGTTTTAAAAAATTATTATTTTTTTATTATTCATTACATGGGAAATTGATTTATATTATGTATATTTATAAAACTTATGTAACATAATGAGAACATATTAGAGGATAAGTAATAAAAACATGCTATACTTCATCAATAATATATTTGTAGAACACTAAAACTCAAAACACCATATAAACTTGTCACATTGCTAATAAAGTAAAAAACAATCTAACATACAGTTTTTGCTAATTAATAACTACTTTTTATTTACTTTTTTATTTAATTAATATTATATTATTAATATATTATTTGTATTGGGTAACAGGTTTCCCAATGGGTTTTTTTTATAACCTTAATAGGTTTTTTACCATATCCTAGAACTCGTCCCAAAATCCTAATAGGTAGTACCATTAGGGTTTTTAATGTGTTGAGTAGGTCAGGTACCCTATTATGACTCACTTGTTTACATCTTTAACTTAAGAGATGGCTACTTAAGAAAAAATTACCTGGTGAAGCAAAATATAAGCCACTTAGAGTGAAAACTTCTTAGAGTGGGCAATCTAGAGTAAGCCAACATGAGTAATGGCTTTCAAAAGGGGATGGTAATTTTACAATCTTACATAAGAAAATAATATGAATTAAGTGTCGCACTTAAATTTAAGAGACTTTCGCACCTATCAAGCTAGTTTTTTGAGTTGGACTCTTTCTTTGGACTTGAATCATAATAGAATGGGTGTGAAAAACTCTTGCTTATCCATGTATACAAAGGATGTTACGGAAGATTCTACATGATGGCTTACTCATACGGAGTAAGTTAAAGAAAGGAAGAATGAATATTAATCCTAAATGCCCACTTTGTGGAGAGTTTGAGGAAAATGTACATCACCTGTTCTTCTAATGTGGCACAGGCAAGCTAGCTTGGTCTATGATTGGGGTAAATGTTCTATAGGATCTAAGAAACAAAAAAGACACACATTCATGGTTGAAGCAAAATACCAATTCTAAGAGCATGTAACCCCCTAATCACAAACATATTTGTGAATCACACCTAGATATGAATCTATTTATTTAACAGTTTGGATGTTAAACTTGTACCCACGTGTTTGTGAAGAGCTCTAAATGTGTATAGTTCACTATTTGATAGTCTTGGATTTCACCCTTTTGATAAACAAATCAATTATATTTCGATTGGTAACGAGCATGGTAAATCGTTAAGTGTAATTAGTGGCAATCAAATAATAAAATCGAAGGCCTCAGGTTAAAGGGAAAAGAAAAAAAAAAAGATTCGTCAGGTATTATATATCACATGTTATATATATATAACGTGGATATCTATTAAATATTAATATGTATAATAATGAAAAAAATAATTTCCAAATCAATTACCACTTATGGTTTGTATATGTTATATGTGTTAATATATTATTAATATTTATATACTATTCGTGTATAATATATAGCGTATATTATCTATTAAGTCTTTTTCTTTTTTTGGTAACTAAAGGTGTATATTTCAATCAAAATGTTGTAATTTGTAGCTCATATACTTCTATATTATCAATCAAACTCATGTGATCATAATTCACATCCGTTGGGATATATATGATTATGACTTCAAACAATTGGTTTGCTTAATTAAATGTTAAAAATCTCAAGAATCAAAGAGGAATAGGTATAAATCTTTCGAACCAAATTATAATAGCTTATCATTAAGGTTTTAGCTTGTTTAGAAAAAAAGGCTAACCAAGAGCTTAAATGATAGAGAATTGAGGATTTTTTTTTTTTTTTTAAGGATTCGCTATTCGAACTAATATAGAAGTTAGTTTCGATTTTGAAAGTGGATTATTAAGAAGAATATAATTTTTAGTAAGAATAAGTTCTACTATCCCGTCTTGTCTAAATAGGCCATGCTCTATAAGTGAGGGGTAAATTGCCCAATCACATCCCAGTTTACATGTATGTTATAAGTGCATATCTGCTTAAAGTTGTAGTTGAGAAAAAGTCTTCCCAATAATCGGTTAGTTGAACAACCTTCATTACTGCGCCTCTGTCTTGTCCCGTTTACCACATGCTTTCTAGGGAAATGGCGGTGAGCAAATGAATAGAAACATGCATTATGATGATACTGCACTGTCTCTAGCGGCCATTGATCATCGTTGTATTGGTCGCTTATATCCCGAGTTTAAAGGGTTGATATATAAATATGATAAATACTAGATGATTTAAGATAGCAAAACCGAAAATTAAGAGGACTAAAACTACCAAATCAGTTTAAAAAATCACTATTCTTAAATTGATATGTTATCAAAAGCAGACAAGACGTGATGGTTGTTTTAAATCTATTGCAGGCTGCATTTTTTAAAAAAAAAAAATTAATCTTCCTACTAACAACTATTTCCCATATTGGATTATCGTAAAACTCTAGATATAATATGGAGTTTTGAAGCAAATGGTTGGAACGTGCGTGTTTTCCTTTTCTTGCTGGGAGGGGGTTTAAGATTGAAATATATATATATGTTATGCAATAATAAATATAAAAGCAAAAATATATCTATTAGAGTAAACTTTTAGATGTTGAAGATATCAAAAGTAATCACTGTCATGAGTTTAAATCTTTGTGCAATTATTTTATTCTCATTTAATTAAGTCATTTCATTAGATAGGCTCTAGTCAAATATTAACGAATAGCAAATACTCCCCGTTTACCGACCTTCATATGGGCTTAGCTCCTTCATTTAATTAAGTATTTAGGCCTTTAAATGTTTGAAAATTATACTTTTAGCTATTTTACCCTTTTGGTCATGGATAAAATAATAAAAGAATACTAAAATTCAAAAGAAAATAGTAACATCAACAACAAAATCACCACGTAGAAGTCTAAATGCACTTTCTTTCAAAATTTGGGATTTAAAATGCTCAATTTCGAATATGGCAAGTTATGTGCATATAAAGAAAGCATAAAGAGTACATTTGCAATTTACTCTAAACAATAACGTGTAAAAGAGATATAACATAAATAAACATTAAAGGTACATTTACAATTTACTCTAAACAATAATGCATAAAGACAAACACGTTATATTTATATGTTCTTTTTTTTTTCCTAACTACCAAAGAATAGGATTCGAATCCTAATTTATCTTAAAAGAATAATAACGATATCATTAAACTGCAACAATTTTAATAGTTATATTTTTGTGTTTAAACTTTTATATTGATTTGTAATATATCAATACTTACCGTGGATGAGTGATGTAGAGATAAGTCGATCGAAAGGTGAACAGAGAGATCGGTAGAATAGGTTTTGGTTACGTTGACCTCGGTCGACCCAATCTCGTTTGGCGGGTACTTGTTCAACTTCCATTGTGTAATTCATTCCCAATTCCGACTTCGCTCGTTTGCTACTCATGTTGGAATAGTGACGGTTTTAGCTGTTCCGCTTCCCCTTTTTTCACCCAAATTCATTTGCAACTTTTTCACGTAAAACCATTTGTGTCTAAATTTTCTGTTCCTAATCTCTTTATTATATATTGCAACCGTGTGATCTACGCATATTGCAGGCACAACTATATCAATTTATCATAAATATCATCATGTTTGATAGCTGAATTCTTCTCATTTTTTTAAATTAATTATATGAAGTTTAAAAATATCAATTTTTTATCTTGAAATTAATTACTTAAAATTCACTTATTTTTGCAATTAAGTACTTGAACTTTACTCAATTTTATAATAAGCAACCTAATCCAAATATTATAAATGGCTTCGAAAAGTTTGTAAATAATAAATTAATATTTTTAAATTTTAGGTAGTTAATTAAAAAAAAAAAAAAAGAGTGATAGTTAAACTTTAGCTAGTTTAACTTTAGCTTTCAAATGTGACATTCACTCACTCATTTATGCATGTTGAAGAGATCTTACAGTATGTTAGTTTGTCGAAAAATGTTTTCTGGATATCCTCCATTATCTATTCTCAATTAATATTTCAAATATTACTATAGCAATTTCCAAGAGTTTGTAGTTTCTAGTAGCTTTTAGTTGCAGGTCATATTGAGAGGTCAAAGTTGCAATAGACGATTAGTTATGGTGTTTACTTTTATCTATCACCATCGAGAATATCAATGAAAAATGGGGAAAATGATTTTCAATTTAAAAAAAGAGAAGATTATTTTTCTTATTGTCCATTAATATTTTGGGTAATTACTAATCGCTTCCACTAGTGGTCACTTACTACTATCGCTTTCCATAATTACTTATGCAACACTAATATTTTTGTCCTCTTTTAACACTACCACAATAATATTTAACAATCACCAAATCGTGATTTCAACCAAAAATAAATAAAAATAAAAGAAAAAGGAAAAACCCTTGCGAAACAACCAAACCCTAAGATTAACACTATGTTTGGATCAGTAGAAATAGGCCGAAATGGAAGGAAAGGATGTGTTTGGCAATTTAAATAAAAGATGGAAATCGGTAGAAATGGAAGGGAGGTAATGGAAATATTTCTCCTATTTAATTCATTTCTTTCTTTTCTCTCCAAAATTAGAGAGAAATGAGTAGAAATACAATACAATTACAAGATTGTCCATAATAATAATATTTATCACAATAAAAATAAGGGTAATTTTGTTCAATACAAATTATATTTTTTTTCATTTCATTTTATAGGAAAAACCAAATAAAGGAAACAGAAACATTTTCTTTCATTTTTTTCATATGTTACCAAACACAAAATAAAATTTATACTTCATTTTATTTCCATTCTTTTCTTTTCTTTTTTTTATACTCATTTTTGCCCACTTCTCTTTTTATAAAAAGTTACAGAATATATCATAAACGTTACAAACCATTACATACGAGAACATAAATCTTAATTCCATACACTACATGTAGTGCAAGGTAGCAAAATCCATTAAATAATCATCGACTCATCAATCAATGTTGAGGGGCTTTTTAGATATGAAACTGGGAATAGTTGGAGGAATTTGGACTTTTGCTTGCGTAGTTGGTAAATTGATATAGAACAATAATCACCACCCCAACCCACCCCCCACCCCCCCCCAGCTATCACTATACTTGAAAGTTACAGGCTGGAACTCTGACCTAAAGACAATTCACGTTTCATTCTTCTTGTTAAAGTTCCTTTCATGGGTTCTTGTCCCAGCTAGCTGCCATAAGATATTATACTATATACGTACAAATGTCCCTTGATTTATGCAGACATGATGGTAAGCAATCAATCACGGATAACCTAATTGGAGATATTTATTATATAAACGGTATAACTCAGAAAAAAGAAACAAAATAATTATAAATATATCTTATAAACTATTAATCAATAGCCGATAGAACTGAATGTCGAATAAAATATAATTTGTAACTTATTTTATATCCACGTTAATAGTAATATACTATAATCCTCTAACCCGTTTAATAATTGTCTTCATCATATTAGCTAGATCAAACCAAGCCAATATGTCTTAGCATAATATTATGCACGTGAGTTCAATCTAGGTTACATATATACTTGAATACATCTATGTTAACACACACATGTAGATAATTTTAATGAATTCCTAAATTTATTCTTGATATTGGGTCCAATTTACCTCTGAGATTATCGGATATCATCGTATATGCATAATAAACTAAATCATAAAGCTTCTTTTAGTTTTTTTTTTTTTTTTCCAAACTTTAAGACTCATGGATTAATATAGGCAACAATAAACTAAAAAGCTAATGATTGAAATGCGCTTGTTTCTTGATTTTTTTTCCCTAAATATTATAAACAAAAAAAATCGAATTTAATTCATCTCATTAAAATATCGATATTCATATTATTAAATTATAATGTCTTAACACTTATCACTTCTATTTTACACCACCAAAATTAAATTTTAGGGACACAAAGTTCCCTCGATTTCGTACCATGTATGTACTTGGTGGTACTCGCAAAGTCACCCATATGCTAAAAGAATAAAAAAAAAAATTAGCAGGTTTATTCCACAAAAATGAGTTCGATAAGAAACTAATTGAGGAAGTCATGCTCTGCACGTTGCTATCATACAGTTAATATAAGTGCATAAAATGATAGTGTTTTTTCATTTTTCATTTTTTAATTTGGTGTTCTATTAAGAGACTCTAGAACGGTTTTTAAATTTAATATATATATAAAATTTAGACCCAATGGGTTTTCTAGTCTGGTAAGAACCAATTTTCTCCCCAAGCTTAACATTGTGTTTGATAATTTTAAAGAAGAATTGAAAGAGGTAGAAATAGGCAAAAAGGAAAAAAATGGAAGGGAAAAGAAATGAAATGTAGTTTTTCGTTTTATTTGGCTAAAATGACTAGGAAATAGAGACAGTTAAAATATTTGATGAATTACAATATCCCATATTTTAACTTTTTAACTTACCTTTTCAATTTTACTCTATTTTTATTCATTTTTGCACTTTTCTCTTTAAAAGCTGAGAAAAACTAAAATGGATTAAAATTAGAAATATTTCCACTTTCTATCCTTTTACTTTTCTCTTAGATACCCGGATATATTATTTCTACCAACTTTCTTCCGTTACTACAAATTTTTACTGAATTTTATGGTTCCAAACACAATGCAAGTTTTGAAGCTGGGGTTAATTAAGTCTTGAGCTGTATGAATAAAAAGTCAGAAAATTATGTCGCAAATTATGGAAAAATTAACTATATAAATAACCTATGATACTATAGTTGGCATCGTTGGCGTGTAACGTTTAGGGTAGAGTTTAAGAAAATTATTTATATGATTTATTTTATACCAATTAATTTTTTAGATAGCTTTATAGATTTGTTTGGTTATTCATATAATAATTAGTTCATTTATAAAGTTTATATTTACGTAATTTATTTGTATCGAGTGAAAACCAGAGAGTAAATAAAATATTTTATATATATTATGAAGCTTGAAACAAAAGTTCAAAAAATATAAAGAATTTATTAAAATAACTTATATGAATCGGACCAATTTTTTCGATAAGGATATTATTGCACTACTTGAATTTTGAGGGGGTCTTTTTCCTTTTCCCCAAAATTTGACACACCAAGTTTGAAACTTATGTAGATAATTCGATTCATGGGTATTGAACTAAATAATTAAATGAGTTTGACTTTTTATGTTAAGATGATAGGATTAAAAAGTCAAATTTATGGTACTTAAGATGATTAAGCAGATTTGAATTAAGGTCAATTGTCTTAACTTATCCAATACCAACACATTAAATAAGACGACCTAGGCTCACAAAGAAATTTCATTTGAAGGAATGTATTAATTCTGAGTTTTTAGAATTGATTATCATTAGGATTTTACAATGAATTTAATGGTTAATTTCTATAAATATCTCACTCTCTTTTCAGTTGGACAATGGAGAGTTTTGCCCGAACACCATTACGTTGCTGTATTCTCACTTTAAGGAATTGAACACCCAAATTATCTTAAGATTACATTCAATTTATCACTTATATTTTGCCCATTACAATTTATGTTTAAACCTTCGAAGTTGCCTACTCCTCTCTATGTTCATCTCTTGGTCACCTCATTTGCACTATTTAAATTATTCCCCTTAATAATACATAGTGTGATTACATGCACGTAATCTTTCATATTCTGACCTCTACACTTACATTTGTTATATATAATGTGGAATGAAATATTTGTTTGTGAAATTTTAAATCTAAAGTGAAAAGTTATTAGATGGCATATCTAATCATAATTTTACTTCTTAAATTTATTGTTCTCTATATATTGAGAAGTATAAAGTGCCAAATGACCATTAATTAAAAAAGTAAAATATAAGTAATCATTATTGAGCTGTAATAAATTTGAAAAGTAAATTTACAATTGGACATAACGTTTAGTTTATAAAATTAAACGAGTTTTCATCAGATAGCAATCTTACTATCCATTTTCGATATACAGATCTTTCTTATATATTATGAGATTAAATTTAAGTTTTATTTCTTTTTCCTTATTTAGAAAATTGCAAATATATAGGAATTTATTAAAATAACCCCACACAATCCCTGCCCATGGGACAGATAGGCTAAGCGGCTGCAGATTGTAGCATCCGACAACTAAAGGCCCAGAAAGGAGACAGAAACTGTTGTTTCAGCCAAAATTAACCCCATTAATATCTCAAAAATTACGTTATAGATTCTGACAATCCCCAGCTTCTCATCTTACATGTAGAGCACCCTGACTCAATATATTCGAAGGATGGAAAATTGAGATAAAAAAGGAGATTAAATTATTTATACCACTATCTTTAATTCGCTATGAACAACTATCGCAATAGAATACCAATTCTTTTTTATCCATTGTTAAATATATATATATATATATTTCCATACCTTCTCTTAACTTTTAGACCAAGATACCATCAAAATTTTATTAAAAAATCGACTATCCTTAATCCTTACTCTTTCTTTTGTTTTTTTACCCAACATCTTTATCCCTTACTAAAAAAAGGCAAATCTCCTATGTATAATCTTTGTATAAATCACCTGTACTAGTCAGACAATCTCAGAAAATACACATCACTCCAACAACAAAGACAAAGGTCCGTAAATAAATAATTAACAAAATAAACAATTTTTTATTTTTTAAAAAAGGAACTCCTCTCTTCAATCTAGGTTTGGGCTTTCTGGGTGTGGCTCCTGATATGGGCCCAGGCCCAAATTAGACCTCCCTGGTCTCCTCTGCTTCATGGAATTCATCTTCTCCAGCTTCAGTCCTGCTCTAAACTTAGCTATGAAGCTATCTGCTTTTGTGTTCACATCCGGACTAGGGCACGATATAGGCGTATTTGGTTCCACCACGGGGCTTGGCGGACACGACTCTTTCATCGATAATGACCTGCTGTCGTCGTCATTATCTTCCTCTTCAATATCCGGGGAACTGCTCCTGGATGAGGTAATGCTATTAATCCTTACGAAATCTCCCCTCACTTTGTACCTCCATTCCGGCATCTTGAATGGCGGGGGCGGCGGAGGTGGAGGGATTGGAATGAGTGGCGATTGACCTCCGGTGTTGATGATGGTGTCTGAAATTCTTGGCTTGCTTGGTAAAGTTGACATTTTTATGGAAATGGAATTCTTGGGCGGCGGAGGTGGTGGTGGAGGAGGAGGATTCGATTGGGATTTCTTGTTTTTACCCTTTCTGGAAGAAAATATCGAATGGAGCCTGAAGGGTGGAGGAGGTGGTGGCGGCGGCGGAGGATATGGTAGTGGATAAAGGAACCGTGATGAGGAAGACGCGGGCGGTTGAGCAACGAGGAGGCTCTCGAAGCTCTCGATGCTCTTTTGCCTTTGTTTCTTCTTTCTCCTCCTCAATGAATTCAAGAACTCTTTTGTTGCTGACCCACTTCTCTTCTTCTCCTGTTTTTCACTCTTCTCTTCCCAATTTCGGTAGTAAGTCTCCATGGGCGGCGGAGGAGGTGGTGGCGGCGTCACCACTGGTTCAGGTACTTGTGATTCCCATCTGGGATTTTCTACAACAGCTTCATAAGTTCTCTTCATTCTCCGACGGTGCTCTGATCGGGAAGGTGGCGGAGCCTCCACATACGGCGGCGGAGACGCTTGTTGGAGAGTTTCCAAATCCGATCTTGGCTTTCTTGGAACTGCTCCGTATGTCCGCGCAGGCTTCCGTGTTGAAAGTACAGGCTCCTCCGCCGGAGCTGGAGGCAACAACGTCTCTGGCGGTAGGAAAATTTCCGACTCTGATTTTGGTCTTCGTCTGACAGCTTGATAGGTCCTCACGGGCTCTCTTCTGAAATCTCCCGACTCTTCCGTCGTATCCATCTGCACCCCCATATGCGGCGGTCCGAGTATCTCCTCGTCAGGCTTCTTCAGAATGTCTTCATATTTCCCGCTAGCCTTCCGCCTGGAAACTACATGGTCCGCCGGAGGGCTTGGCTCCGAATCGGCCTCCAAGGGAGGCGGCTCCACCTTTTCCTTAACCATCACTTGCTCCACGATGGTACTTTTGGTCTCAAACTTCGCATCTTCTTCCCTTTTGTCTCCTAATTTGACCACCTGGTCAACGACGACACTACCCGAACCCGGCTCGAAACTACTATATCCGTGCAACCGGGTATCGTCGTAAAATCTCAGCCGTTCATCATGATACGTGTAAGTCGGCCATTGGCTCTCCGCCCTCAGATCCGGGTACGAACTACTACTCCTAAGCCTACCGAAGGAACTATTCTTAAAAGCCCTATACACCGTTTGATCCGAATACTCATCACCACTCACATACCATTGACTTCTTGTATTTGAAGAGAGATTTGCTCTTGGTGTGTCTTCATTGTTACTGGTGTTTCTACTTAGGAATCCACAAATGATTGCAAAGAGCACAAGTACTAAATTCAATGAGTCCCAGCTTTTCTTAACCAAGTGTGGCCTAAAAATATTAGATGTGAAGGATGTAAAAGCGGGGACTACTATGAAGATCAGCGCTAGTGATGTGGCTAGTAGGAGTATGAGTAGGAAACCCGTGCTGAGAAAAATCGGCGATGAGCGACGGTGGGGGCGGCGGTTCGAGCTGGTGGAGGTGGGTGGTAGCCAGAACGGAGATAAGTCTTCCTCTTCTTCCATGATTACAGGTGGGATCGAGCAAAATGAGCTTTTTGTGGGTATTGCTTTCGCCTTTTGGTTAGCTTTTGCCTTTGGTTCTACCTTTGTGGGGTTTTGGTTGGACAAGTTATGCTCTCGTGCTTTGTGAGTCGTGAGACTTGCGAGTTAGGTTACGTGAATGTACTTTTCGTATATGTATCTATAGATATTTATACGTGGAGCGTTGGTGCAATCATTGAGTTATTTTATGAATTATTATTATTATATTTAATTATTTATCGCGAAAAATGATAATGGATGCTGAGAACCTGAAATACTTGCATTTTATTTTTCATATATTTATTTTTTTAATTAAAAAACGTATAATTTGATATTGAAAAGAAGAAAAGATTTAGTTTTTTTTAACTCCTACATTCCGTTCTTTATTTTAATAAACCGGCTCATCTTTTAATTTCATCATTTATTTATATTTTTTCAAATTTAATAATTTAAATTTAAAAAAATATAAATTAAAAATAAAATGATGACGTTATTATAAAAAAATCTTAGTTCCTTTTAGTTTTAATAATGGTTTTCGGGATGCCATCGTAGGGTATTGGGAGGAGGAAAATGGTATCCCAGGTTGCCTGTCATTTGAGGAATGACAGCGAAACCAAAGGCGTGTGTTTTGTCCTAAACACGAACAACTCACAACTGTCAACTGGGAAGTGAGGAGCAAACCATGTGCAAGATTTGGTTTTGTTTTGTCATAGCTCATAAGTTCTGAGGTTGAGCTTGTTGTAGACGCATGAATGCACGTCCGATAATTTCAGAAAAATTACTCTTAATTTTTTTAAGTATATATATGTATAATATAATTTGATTTTGCTTCATTTCTATAAGATCTTTAATGGATGATTTTTCGGGGTTATGAAGTAAATCATTTAAAATTAGTCACATAAATCACATGCCATGAATGGGTTTTCCTATAAACAATATATCCAATTGACTGAGTATGCATTTTCATAAATAGCTGCAACAATTTATGGTGTGAGTAAACTACAACCAATAGTACAAAGAGTATAGCCATGAGTGCCTTATAGCCCATTATCAATTCCATATATTGGGTTAGAAATAAATTAAGTCAAAATAATATATTATCGAACTCAAAAAAAAAATTGAAGCTATAATTTCGTCTTTTAAGTCAATGAAGCTCATAATTTGAGCTTACTTTCAAGATAAAATATTATACTAAAAGTTTAAGCATAAATCAATCAATTTTGTTAGACTTGTTTATTTATTTATTTGTCTACAAGAAACAATATTAAACTCAAATTCGATTTAAACTCAATTTATATTTAAAATCTACTCAAACTCCGTTTCGTGCAGTAGCTCATCAACTCAAGGATGATGAAGCTTGAGTTAGCTTGATAAATCTTAAATTTAGTTCGTTACAATTGTTCAAAGCTAAACTCACACAATTTACGGATTTATTATTTATACCTCTTAAATTTAGTTCGGGTGGTTGAAACGCATTGTTTATTCCATTTAAAACTTACTTTCTATTTCCCAATTCAATTATTTTATAAAAACCCAACAATTTCTAATACGATAATTAGGAACACTACTAAACTGATAAAACATATAATACAACACGAGAAATCGCTATGGCATGAAAGGATATGACTGTAAAATAACTTACTGTTTACAATTTTTATACGATTTTACATATTGTTTTATGTGGATAAAAGTTCGACAAAATATAAAACAGGAACACGACCCGTATAAACGAAATGCAACACATAGTTTTGTATGTAACAAGCAAACAAGTTGCAAAAATTGAATGTTTTCAAAACTTTTGTTCATGGTCATACATTCCGCATAAGACCAAAAACTCCCCCAAACCAAAAACTTCAGATATCAAATAATTAATTGGCTTATTTTTTGAGTGTCGTATTTGCATAAGTTAAGGTGATTTGATAGGAAATAGAGAGAGAAGAAAAGAAGAGTCGATCGGATTAAAGTAAGCAAGTTTTGTGTGAATATGGAGGAATGCGCGTCATTCATGTGTTAGGTGTCTTTTTCCATCACAATCCTTTTTCTTTTTTTTCTTTTTATTAATCTCTGTACCAAAAATGCAACACCTTTATAATAATATATTTTGTATATCTATACCAAGTTAAATCATCTATTTATCTTCAATATCATTATAATTTAGTAGTATAGATATTAATTTTTAAAAAAATTAACTAACTCCGATTATTCCCATTCTAAACTGTTGTAATATAATTAGTAATTCGCTAAAAGAAAAATTGCTTAATTTATCATGAAATATTTGAGAGCTTTGTTATAATTTTTATCATCAAATGCTTTAAAATTTGGATTTGAAATAATGGCAATCTAACATGAAATTTCTAAATTTGTTGAACAAAAACCGATCCGGTTCATAAAAATATCATCTATTGCTCCACATTTATTTGTTTCCATACTAAAGGAGCATGAATAAAGCTTTAAAGTTTTTTACTCAAACCAAAGGCATTAATTAAATTTAGACTCAACTAAAACCTCAAAAAATTATTTAGTAAATGGTATATGACTATTGATAGGGTCTTTCGACCTAAGTTCCTCAAGCCTGTGTCGATTTGATCGGACTTATGGTCTAGGTCATATCTTTCTTGATTCAGTCTTCTAATCCTTATGGCTGACCTCAGCTAAAGCCTATTATACGGTTTACTGCACTATAGTGGTTACTAACGACTAGAAGACTACGGATAAGATTAAGCAACCAAGTTGACAACCGCCTCTTATATTTAGAGACCACATTAGGCCTTATAATTCTACTGCCCAATACTTACGGACGTAACTTCTATCTACTAACTTCTCTCCAATTGTCGGTTTCACTTCTTTATATACACAAGACTACCACCCAACAATTAACTGCTTAATACTTTGCACATTAGAGTCTATTGTTTACATTCGAGTTCCTTTATTTTTCTTATATACTAAATTAATTTAAGTATCAGAGTGATTATGCCAAATAACCTCAGGTGCCTCTTATTGTATATTTTCTTGCAAGTTCACACGATAACGCGAATTTCAATCTCAACTAATCTTTACTGACCAAAACTCAAAGACCACAATCACAATTTATATGCTTTATAATATGTATAAGTATGAAATACAAGACTTTAGTTTCTTTGGTGATTTTGAATATTAATCCCGACAACGATTCTCCTCATTATTGTTTTTAACATGTTGGCCTAAATCATATGGTTATTTGCTATTTATTTTGGTTTGCTTCAATTTAATTATCGTTTTGCACATATATCATAAATGTATTATTAGCATCATCTTAGATTTTTTATACACCATGTTTTTCTCATATACGCATGCATACGTATGTACATACACATATATATCCTATAAAATTTAATGATATTGGTGAAATATCTTTCCATTTTATTTGTATCTTATCTTAAGGCATGCTTGAAAAGGGACTAAAACAAAATAACAAAGGGACAATATATCTAGTCCGGCAGTCCCAGTAACACCATTTTAGTTTTTTATGGAGGAAGTCATTTCAAACTTTAAAAAAGTCCATCATCAATGGTGTTGTATCCTTGGAAGAAAACAGTAAATTAAGTTGGTTAGATTGAATATATTTATGAGATCGAAAGTAAAAGGATCCTATAATATAAAGTATAATGTAATTATACTATCATAAGTGGAAATATACTTTTCTTTTGCTCTAATCATGAGTGAGTGATGTAGTATGGATAAAGTAAGATCTCTTACTTTGTTCCATGCCCTAAGGTATAACTCTAAAAATTTTGAACTCAAGCCTATCTCGTGATCCTTGAGACGGATATAGAATCCTTAAATTTGTAGGTTTGATATATCTTATAAAACTTTTTCCTTTCAAGTTTCTCCTTAATTCTAAATATGATAGCCATAGCTAAAATCAAAATGTTGAAGTTGCAATCAATATCATTTCAAAGAGAAATTACAAAAAATGCAAACATAATGAATTTCAATAGTAAAAAAAACATAGCAATAAAAATAAATCTATTGATTCTCTTCCAATCAATTAGATCATAGGTACAATGATTTACTTCATGGGAGAGGTCTTTGGTATAAGTCTAAGATAGCTAGTTGCACTAAAGAAAGAAAAGAATAAGTATTTGATTGCTTCATGCATGCTCCACTTGACTTGAGGGAGATTAGCTTAGTTCGTAGAGCTCCGCTCTTACACTTGGGTCATTGCCTTTATGAGTTTAATTTCTAATCATTTAAACGATAATAATTATATCATGTAGATAGCTAAAAATTATTATATTAGTTATTGGAATAAACCTATTATTTATTTAAACTTGGTTTCTTGGGCCAGGTGATAAGGCCTATGGAGTCCGATTCGTATTGAGATGATTTAGGGAGGTTTAGCATGATAGATTTAGAATAGATATCATTAAATTAGTCCGTCTGCTTTCAACCTTTCTTAGGCAGGCTCATACACTTATAAAGAGGGCTATTAGCTTTGGGCCCATTATCTAACTTATTTTGGATAACTATGAATTGAGCAAACTCTATCTCATCCGTTAATCATCTAGATAATCCGATGGATGCCATCATGCCAAAAGCCTATAAATATTCGGTATTTCCTCATCATTTGGAACTCTTGGAGAGAGATTGGAAAAACGGTGTTTTACTGTGAAAAATTTACTCTTTAAGATCAAATAGCGTTCAGGTAAAGAATTGAAACACTGATATTGTATATTTCTCCTTCTTGTCTTATTCTCACTTATTCTCACCTAATCATCTTTGTAGGTGACAGTCTGCGTCATTTCTTTGAAGTCATGTGTAGTATGCTACTCACACAATACGTACGTGATCACTCTAATCGAACCCTTAAGTAATGAGGAAAAAGATTGAAATATACCGCTAAATGATTCTACCGAGATAAAAGATGGGATGTCAAGATGTAGAGAAGCTAGACGGAAAGCTGGTTAGATTCTTAGACCTAATGTGGATCGTATAGGAAAGCAGGTTTCAAATATTTAGGATGGAAACTTAGTAACCTAATCAGTCACATGGAATAAAACGCATTAACCTATTAGATATAGTTTAACTAAGAGAAAAATAGCTAATTACCATGAAGGCATCAAAAAGGAAAAGAATCTTACCCTCCATGCTTGAAGTTAACATGAGTTTAACAATCACTATAAAACTTGTAGGGGAAAGAAACAAAAGTTAAAATAAATTTTGTTTGAGTGAACGTTTAATTGTTTCAATTTTGCTGTTGGCCAAATACAAACTTATTACCGACAGAATTTCTAGCTAATAGTACTTGCTGAGAGCTTTTTCCTTCAAATGAATTTGGCGTATTCAAGGAAATAAATAGTATCATAGGAGATCTAACGAATTTAATTGTGACATCGTGCAACGGAGATAATCTTGTATAGATAATCATGGTATATTTTGTCTGGGTGCATCATATGTCTAATCCTTAAAAAAGGATAAAGTTAGAACCACCTATTACATTTTTTAGTGTTTTTTACAACTATTGAGCTTGTTAGAGCATGTACATTGCTGGTCTCGCCGCCCCACATTTTGATGGTTAAGGAATCAAAATTGCGTTCTCTCAGCAATATACGTGGAATTTCCTAACCTTCAAACATTCCTCTGATAAGGAAAGTTGATTGCTTAGATTTTCTTCTTCTTCTTTTTTTTTTTTTTTTTTAGGAAAAAAAGAAGAATAGACAGTCAAAACAACAATTACAATGTATACATTCCCAAAATAGTACAACAAAATCACTCCAATAAGCATAATATTTATTAATATATATTACTAAATGTACAAAAAATATAATATTTATTAATGTACAAGTTAATATTTATTATATTGTACAAATATAATGTTTATTGATACTAAATTTTTCACAAAATATTAAAAGTAGTGGTTTAAAAGTAATAATAGTATAGGACCAAAAACATAAAAAAGTGTGAAAGAACTTTAATAAAAAATCTATGGTAAAAAAATTTAAGATAAAGTGAAGAGTTTTTCCAGGCATTCATTAAGGATAAGCATGATCTTATATATCATTTGCCATCATCAAGTTTTACTATTCAAACTTACTAACTTTACCATTTTCATTATAACTTGATTAATGACCTATGTGACTATGTCATGATATCTTTTCCAAAGATAATGAGCTCGTGAAAAAAGTGAGAGTCTTAGAATATAATAATTGACAATATCAAATATGATATGTGAATAACCATAACTAAAGTTTAATTAAATACAATATTTAGTAATTTTAATTTTTAATATAAATTTTTGAAAATATTTAAAATTCATTAAGCATACATCTTACATAAAAATGATAATAATGATGTCGTGTTCTGGTCCCCTGTGTTGTATAAGGAGAGACGCTTCCGAGAAAATTGGCTGTTCCATGCACCGAAAAGGACCCTTCGAATTTTGTGGGACTCGTTAACGTGCTGCGAAGTCATGCTGTCGAGTGTGATTTTGTACATAAGATAAGAAACTCCACACGTTTTGAGTTACCCTAAGTTTCTTTGGTAATTGGGTTATCAAACATTTCCAATAAGATAAAATTCAAATTTCGATGACATGTTAGTTCATCCTGGATTTGATTTTTCTTTTTATCTGCAAAGAACATTCGCTCTCTCTCTCTCTCTAAGTAATCCAACATTTTAAGATTTTATTTATTATTCGTGATTGATTTACATTAAAAATAAAATTATTGATAATTTTTACGAAGACCATCAACTTTTTATTATTATTATTATTAATAAATCTTTTTTTTTTATTGTAATTTGAAAACTTTCACTATAATTGAATATGATTATATTATACAATCACTTATGAATGGTTTTACTTTTGATAACAAAAATCATTAGTCCAACATCAAACGTTTCCATCACCACCGTAAAACATGTTATTAAGCCTCCGTTTTCACGACAATACATAGACCCGTTAATCATCTTTGCTTTTACATCCTAATTATAGTGAAAATGTTATTGATATCTCGTGATGTTGTTTATAATAATATGATATATATATATATATATCATATCACATCATATCGTGATTGTTGGGTGTGGTAAATCAGACTTCAAGTCTTAGTCGAGTCATATTCATTCAAATTCATATTTGACCAAAATTATGAATTTATAGATTTAAACAATTCTTAACGTTTATCAATTGTTTTATTTGAGTCATTAATATTTTATTTTTTTATTCGAATCATCAGTGTTCTTAAACTTTTACAAACTAAGATTTATGTTCTGTTAAGTTTCCCATCTATCATTAACATAGGGCAGCTCCTTATTGATTAATAATGATTAATTTAAATAAAAAATATTATTAAATATACATTAATTAAATAAAAAATAAAAAAAGGAGGTAAAAGGCAGAGACTAAAAAAAATAAAATAAAACTCAACCACCATCAAAACATCAAACATCTCCAAAAAGATCAAAGATTTGTACTTCCACTCCATCTTCATCAAAACTCTCAAGGAGAGCAAGCCAAGTAGATCCACTTCACAACTTGCTTTTTTTCATTCCTTTTTTTTTTTTTCTCCCAACACGCTTCACAACTATTTGATTAATTACATTATAAAGTCCTAATGTTCTTTGGGTTGATCTCACAATTTACATATCAACTTTATTACTTTTATAATTATACACTTAAAGTTTTTATTTATCTAATTATATACTCAATTAAATATTTAGTATTCATCATCTATACTTTAGTAAACTCTAGTTCACACCATTTAATATGTCGTGACAACAAAGGTGGCGATATCTGGATGGTCTAAACCTATTGGAGGAATGAAGATAGAATAGATTTTTGCAAGAGTTTTTTAGCGAATCTAAGAGCTATTTAATTGGATATGATATACTAACCAAATGCTACACTTCCTAAATCTTAATCACTACCTTAATCTGACACACAAAATGATAGGGTAGGTCACTCGCCAAAATACTTGCTCTATGGATTGGTAAGAACTGGGAGTAAGATGAACTTGCAATAAAATAAGAACAAATTACAAAGGAAAATTGAGGATTATATATTGATGATGATTATTGTGGCTTACATCTAAATGGATATTTATATCCATATAATTAGGGCATCATACAGTAAAGGACAACTTATTAAAAAAGGCATTTTACCATAAATAGGAAAGTATTAAAAGAATATACACAAGGAAGGGGTAAATCGGTAATATGCAATTAAGAATATTCAAGTGTCCTCCACACTATATGAATGTCAATAGACACATGTCATGATTTGACTCTATGTGGCTTTACTAAGCAGAGTCAGGATTAGAGTGGTCGATAGCTCCTAAGTATCTTAGCATGGGGACTTCGATTGTTAGTCCTGTAAGTGATTGTACATCACCAAATGGTACTTCAAAGTATGTTGGCACTTAGTTGAACAGCTTGGACCTCATTAAGCATAGATCGGGATCAGGATGGCTCGGTTGTTGGATAAGCTTGCCGAGTTGTTAGAGGGGTTACTCGACTCGACTTCAACTCGACACTCCATGACCATGGTTAAGTAGTACAATTCAAAACAAGTGGAAGTGTAGGGAAGGTCAGGTCTAAACAATAGCTGAGATTCCTTGGCATTAGGATGGGAAGTAAGAATTCATCGAACCATACTCTTTAGTCCTCTAGCTTGAGCTCAAGTGAAGGGACTGGTTCATTAATTCCTATTACCATTTGTCCGTTTAGTATAAGTGGCCAATAGGAGGCTACCTATGGCCTTAGGGTAGTTACACAACTCCCGATAAGTCATAAGTGGCTACTGGCTACTGGTTACAATATAATAGATTCACAATTGAACCACTTTAAAAATTTGGATCATGAGACCTATTAACAATCATAGGTGGCCACTACATTGGCTAATTATGTGAATTGGAGTTAACTGAAGTGTAGATATTAACAACTAAATTTTTAATCGAGTATATAATTAAATAAGTTATAATTTCAGATGTATAATTGCAAAAAGTAACAAATTATAGGTTTAAATCATGAAATTGCTCCAACTTGTTAAGAAGGAGAAGAAGCTAAGTAGATCCATTACATAAATTTTTTCTTTTTTGCTGATCCAATTCACAACTATTTGATTAATTACATCATAGAGTCTCAAACTTTTGCTCAATTACAACACCATAAATTCAAATTTTGAAATTACTATTTGATTAACAAAAAAGAGATTTCTTTTCCAACTATTATATATTGGTGAATGATGCATTTACAAGTTGTATGCTAATAAAATAGAGAACATAAATTAATTAAATAACTTATAACCCCTAATTTTGTGCTTTTGAGAGAAGTCATGGAATTTGGAATGTGCATCTTGAAAAATGAATAATAGGGAGACATGTAATTAGGAATTATTTGATAGGTAGTTGAGTGGTTACTTTTTTACATAGTATTGGTTGATGGTGTGTTGGTTTTACATTCTGATTTGTAAATGCCTTATTTGGTAATTTTAGTTCAAAATAACTATAAAGTTGCAAGTAATATTAATAGTTTAAGCAGTTGTATTTTGCTCTCTCTCTCTCTCTCTCTCTATATATATATATATATGTATACGTGTGTGTGTGTATGTGTATGTGTGGACAAGCAAACATGTATCCACAATGCATATATAAAAAGTGAAATAAAGTGGCATAATAAATTTAGAATATAGTGATTATTGAATCAAATTATGGTAACTAGATGTATGTTTAATTTTAAACATACACAACCGATGATTTAAAAAACAAAGGAATATATATATATATATATATATACAATTTGGAAAACATATGAAAAAAGAAATATGCAATTGTAGTAATACATTATAAACATATTTGCTAAAATAAACTAAAAATATTTTAATGGGATTTAATTTGCAATTATGACATGTGCTAACTAAAGATTTAAAGACCAAATATCCTAAGAAAGAATGGAAGATAAGATTAAAAAAATTTGAAGATAATATAGTTTTTACTTTTCATAATCCCATCGAAACATTGAAATTCTCTATTGCCAGGATTAAGGAAATCCGTATAGAAAAAATCAACAATAAATTATATCATGAGTAATTAAAAGATATCAATACCAATCCATCATGTGTGTGTATATTTATGCCTCACGATATGCTTCTCTTTAATTGGGAAACTATTGATTTTTGTAAATTGTATTTTTTGTCTTATTATTAACTAATTTCTTATTTGAGATCAATCATGGTTTTATCTATAAAATAAAGAACGCAATTGTTTAGTAACTACAATAGCTCCTTATTTTCATTTGTTATATAATTAGGTGATATTGTTTCTTGAAAAAAATTATTCAGTAAATTCATTTATTTACTTTCACTTTTTATGAGAATTGTAGATTAAATATAATATAAGAAATTGTTAGCTATTATTAGATTTCTAGTATTAATTTATTAATTAAAAAGACAAAATTTTTAAGAGATGAAAACATAAAGGGTAACTAATTTATGCTCATTATCCTTTACATACACGTGTTACAATTGCTTGTTCTACTTATATATCAAAACAAATAATATATAGCAAAAGTATGTACATGTATTGCTAGTGCTTGTTTTACTAATCTATCAAGATAAATAATATATAGCACAAGCATCATAGGTTATAAATACCTTATATGGTAAGATTAATAAATTAACAAATATTCATGGCATCGTGTGCACATTTTTTGATAATAATCTAAGCACATCATATATTAGTTCATATTTTATAATATCAAAATCCCGATATTTTGTTTAGAGTACATACATAATGTTCAACAACAACAAAATTAAGAGACCAAATACAAAAGCTTTTATAAAATCCACAAAGTATGATCTTCAAATGGAACAATATTTAATAATTGCTTTATAGATTTGAACAATAGAATATGATACAATAGTGGTCATTGAAGTGAACATAAAAATTTAAGTTATTTCAATATTAGATGAAAAAAGAAAAAGGTGCATTTGCACTTCAATTCAATTTTGTTCAAGGATTGATTAGTTTGATACAAATATACACTTATCGGCCATCATCCCTAAGTGATTAAAAGTTAACCATATGGTGATAGTGATACTTGTTACTTAGATGCAGCATCAAATATAATTATCAAGTCCAATAAAAATCAAAACTACAAACTAAAATATATTGAACTTTAGTAACTGAGAATAATTTATTATGATAAAATATACTTCAATAATGCCATGAATTTAAAAGTGTCACAAATTTGCATAGTCAATTAAAATCTATATATTGAGTTAATTATTGACTTTCCCAAGTTGCCTATACCCCTAAAAATTTACTTTATTCATGGTTCTGGTTTCGATGTTGAACTTGATTATGCTTCAATCCAAATATAACTAGGAATTAGAATTTATCTAATCAGTATTAAACTAGAATAGTGAACTTATTAAAATAGAGATAGATAGATAGATAAGATAGAAGAGGCTTACTTTAAAACCTTAATGAAGGCAAATTGTAGAGAGTCCAAAATGAGGTATCAAGTTTACCAAAGATTGCTACCAATAAGCTTAAAATTGCAAAATTGTAATTTATTATCTTTAAGCTTCATTAGCTTTTTTATTATTATTATTATATAAACATCTTCTTTGGTGAATGTTTCCTTTTTATTCAAAAAGAAAAAAAAGAAAAAAGAAAAAATATCTACAACATATCCTTTTAAAGAATAGCCAAACCATTTGTTCTTGTGACATTTTTATATGTAAACTTCAACAATTATCTATTTTAGTACATTACACATGCTATGGGTATGCAATTGAAAAACTAAAATTAATCCACAATTTAAGCAAAATGCTAGAAAATATAAAACTAAAACATCTTTTTTGGTGAATGTTTCCTTTTTATTAAAAAAGAAAAAATATCTACAACATATTCTCTTAAAGAATAGTTAAACCATTTGTTCTTGTGATATTTTTATATGAAAACTTCAACAATCATCTATTTTAGTACATTGCACATGCTATGGGTATGCAACTGAAAAACTAAAACTAATCCGTAGTATAAGTAAAATGCTAGAAAATATAAAAACAATATGTTGGCCTAAAAAAAGTAGAATAATTAACAATTAAAAAAAGGAGCTTTAATTTTCCCTCATATAATAATTTGAATATAGAAAAGTAAGTAAGAGATCATAAAATCTCCTTTATTTCAAAAATAAAAAAAAAAAGAAAAAGAAAATTTCTAGTTCCACCATCACTTCCACTATTTACAATTATGGAGGAGACCATTGTTAAGAAAGAACTCTTTCATTTAAGACAATAATTCTTCACCACTCTCTAAAATTTAAAATCATATTAGAAAACATGTACTATTAAAAGAAATATTGATAAAATCATTAATGACAAACATATATATTATCAATTTGGAAATTAATAGAGTAATGTATGAATTGATGCACTTACATAGTAGCACTATTAATTTTGATTTCATTGAGGAAGAAAAGATGTATAGGTAGCTTGATAGAATTTAGGAAAAAGAAGAAAAGTACTTGCATCAAAGGAGAAGGATATTGGCTAGGTTTTATTAATGGAAATGCTACTTTTTTTTTTCCCATCTTTCGACTATTTAAAGAAGAAACCACAACAAGATCATGAAAATTCAAAAAAGTGATGAGATGTGGGTTGAAGGTTATTTAATCTAGTGGAAGGAGGTAATGAGGAGAATGTTTAGAATAGATAAGTGAGATGATGAATATTGCTTTCTATGAGGAAAAAGAGAATGTTGGAGAGAGAAGCGTTGTCTTTCAAATGAGGGGTCTAAAAGATCGAATCTTGACATATCTTTAGAAATATTTTATGAAAAATTTTAGGACATTATGGACAAATCCATAATCGAGGCAATCAAATATTTCTTTAGATTAGGTACGTTTCCCTATGCTCTTAAATATGTAGACAGCATCATTATCTCCAAAAATTTGCCAATAGAGAGTATTGGACTTAGACCTAAGATCTATAAAAGAGATCATCATAGAGGGAGTGCTAAATGGTTGCTTGATACGATTACTCTAATACTTAAGTGATCAAGGATGTAGAAATGATGAAGGTAGGAACTTAGAGGGAGTCTAAATGATCTTTCCTATGGGAGGGTAACCCCTCATTTATAATAGTAGCAGTAGCACTATATTTGAAAAGCAGAAATACTCAAATCTCGCTTAAGTAAAAAAGTGTATTTTCTCTATTTTAGACATATTCAAGGTCCATGGAGATGACATGGCAACTGATACGTAGGTGCATACATTAATATCTTTACCCTGTGCTTATAATCAATCATCTTCCAAGCCTCAAGACTTGACATTTGACCTTTGGAGGCCCTTAGACATGAAGATTATGAGAAGACTTTGGCCTTGTGAAGCTAAGCCCCAACCTTAAGAAAGGTTGGATACAATTGGGGAGCTAGGTATAAGTTGGATTACTTGAAGAAATGACTAAGTTCAAGTCTATATAGCTTATCCCTCAGCTACTAGTAGGTCGGCGCATAATAAGGGAAGTTCATAATGGGTCTCGGGGGACCCAAGCCCAATTTTGTATGTCAACAACTGTCTTGCTATTATATCTTGAAACCTAAAGGGTATAATAGCCCAATACTTGTTCTTACTAATATGCCTTAGATTCAATGACTGAATCCAAAATCTATTAGCGTTGTGCAACAATTCAATGTTTCAATCTTTTTTTCAATTTTAGGGCTTGATACAAGGAAAGAGAATATTTTTAGGGTTTTTATGAACAAAATAGGAAACTAAAAGAAAAAACATATAGACAATTGGTTATTAGATATTATGTACTAATAACAAATCAAACTGGATATGATTAATTTCTAGAGATGATATGATGTACATGGAAACTAATCTATCTGTTAACATAATCCAATATGGCTCTCAAATTATACTAACGAGTTTGATCAATACAATTAATATTACATATAATTATATAGATTAATGTTGCTACAATCTAAAGATCAAATTAATAAGATAGGAAGAGATGACTCTTAAGAAAAGTGCATTCTATTTCATCATAATGATCAATGTTGTCTTATATTCCTTTTATAATGTGTAACTAAGGCTAACAAAGGGTAATAACATAATTAAAATAAAGTTTATGACGTAATAGAATAAACTGGCAAAATAAAGAATGACATGGGAAACACAATTGAGAATATGGACATAGTGGTGATTGTGTTTCTCACTGGTCTTCTATTCTAACACACTCAAAGAACATGGTCATGTACATTTCAAAGCTCCATTTTTTTATGATTCATCAACAAAACATAAGTTTGACCATTGGAATTTATTTGCATAGATTGATAACCACATTATACCTTCCTTCTTAGAGAAGATTCAACCCAAATCTTAGATCAATAATCCTCCTAAATAAAAATGACTCCTGTAAGACTCAAAGAATGTTAACTAAACATGTTTAGCCAAATTAGACTTAGAAATGGGCAACATGTGCAAATTCATCGTAATAAACTCCATAAATCCTCTTGAATCAATAGTTCCCATAATGCCTCATTATCAATAATTTTGTCATTCTCGTAAGTTGGATGGTCAAAGACATGCATACCATACTATAAGCCTATATAAGCACTCTTACAATGGGTTATAGAGTTCCAATTGTCTAAATATCTACAAAGTTATGAACAACTTCATCATAGAACCAATTGTTGTATGCTCCATAATAAGATATCTTTGAAACATATGTCTATCTACTATTTGACTTATATAAGGAATACTGATTCCAATTCAATAACCTCATCTTTCACCTCTCCTTGAATTGATAAAGTTTTTTATAGGTAAACTTAGCCCATTATAGCTCTTGCTTAAGGTCAAGGGTATCGATTTCGCTTTTTCACAACCCTTTTCTTCATTTACATGAGTCTCCATCTTATTTATGATATTAGCCACATGTTCCTCATTCATCAATAGATTCTCCAGCTCTCCCTTTTCATGCTCCTTCTCCTTTGGAATCTCATCTTGATTCCTCAAATCTTGAATAGCAAAATATCCATAATCCAAACACTTGAAACACTTCTTGTCACTAGGCTTCTCTTTTGAATGCTCTAATTGCATTTCAACATCACTATGACTCTACTTACAATGAAAAGGATTTAATGAGTATTATACGCTACGTGTAATACACATGTAGTATATATATACTAATAAGGTATTGTTATATATAATTGATGCAAATCACGGACCATAATTAATTTGGAAATTATTCGTGTAATCATTATATGTGTTAACATATTATTGGTATTTATATGTTATACATGCATAATACGTGGTATATAATATTTATTGAATCTTTTTTCACTTACAACAACCTACATTCTTTTCTATACTTTACTTTCCTAAAGCTAGCTTATAGTTTTTGTTATAATTTAATGCAGCTGAGATAGAGGATCGTGATGAATGAAGAAATTTCAAACTTAGTGCTTTCTAAATAATCTCATTAGGTTACAAATTTAAGAGTTTCAATGGCTTTAGCTTCGCAGTTCAAACCTCTCACAAATCTTTTGATGGTACATTTATGAGACTCACCTAATTCACTTCATCTTTCACGATTTTTATATTCCTAACTATACTTCTTGACATCCATATGGCCATGCCTTAAATTCAATAATTTTTCATATAACTCATCTTGATAAAATGTTGGAACATATTTTCTCCTTATAAAATGCTTCATTAAACTCTTTGTAGTATCTTCTCCTTTCAAGATCTTTCATATCTTCACATCTATCCACTATTTTCTAGCAAAACCTTGAAAACTACTACAAATTATACTCTCCTTCTTATAATTAATACATGAGTAATCTCCATTAATTTTATCTGCTTCAAATTCCTAATTTGGATAGTTATTAGGAGAACCACACTCATCAAATTTAGACAATATGGCTTCTACATCTTCGAGTGTTAGATCCTCATATCTAAATCTATAACTACTTCTTCCAATATGATTAAGAACTTAATTGAAAAATAGAAAATGAGTAGAGAGAGGAATTGCTACATATCTATTATAAAGACTCAACCATAGAGGTTCATAATTCTAGCTCTAAGCAATCAAAGTATGTGAACTAAGAGCTCTTATACCAAATCATGATATGCCCCAAATCTGATAGTAATTCTAAACGTCCATCAGTATCATGCAACAATTCAAAATTTCTATCTTTTTCTTGATTTTAGGGTTTGACACAAGTCAGGGGAATGTTTTTAAGGTTTTTATGAATGAAATAAGAAACTAAAAGAAAAGATAGTGACAAATGATTATCAGATATTATGCACTAATGAGAAATCAAAATGGGTTTGATTAACTTTTAGAAATGATATAACTCATGAACTATATTGACAAGTTTATTCAATATAATTGATATTATGCATAATTGAACAGATCGATGTTACCATAATCTAAGGATTAGACTGATAAGATTAGAAGAGACGACTCTTAAGAAAAATACATTCAATTCTATTATAATGATCAATATTGTCTTATAGCCCCTTGATAATGTGTAATAGGTGTCATGCCCCGAAGCGGCAGAGTCGTAACAGCCCTGCCGTGTAAACCACCCTAAGATAGAAGTTGGCCTCACAACCGCTATCTTAGACTTGATCTACACAAGGCGTCTACGACTAACCCGCTTTGAAGTAAACAGTTTGTAGTTTAGATAAAGCATTTACCTAAGAAAGCGAGAAAATTTATATATATATATATATATATATATATATATATATATATACTATAAATTCAGTTATTACATTATTCACAAATGAAAAATTCTAATTAAAACAAAACTTAGACCTTAAGAATATATGATCGTTCTTCAATATTTTTCCTCACTCC
>JAMXBB010000010.1:11242847-11257017 GCA_024138015.1 Lumnitzera littorea | reverse complement strand
ACTTTAGCGATAAATATTTATATATATAAATATTTAGCGAAACACAAATAGATAGAACTCTAACGTTTTCATAATTTTTACAAAAACTAAATCCATACTTTTTATACATATAGAATCTCCTAAAGAATAATGTGTTGACAATACGAATTTTCCACAATAAGCACTAGGATGGGTAACTGAGATTGATGCTTCACAGTATTTTGAGGTATTATTTCAAAATATTTAGAGACCTTAGTATATATTAGCTTGTGATTGTAGTTACCTATTTATACGTATGCAGCGTTTGTGGTTAGATTTTGATTTGTTGTTATGGGAGTTGAGCTCATGATATAGTTGTTTTGTAAATATTAGCATACTTGAATTATTTGAGCTTTATTGATTACCCTAAAAATAAACTAACTTAAACTCGACTTAACATTTAACATGATATGCATCGTAACTCACTAGGGGTAATGCTAGAATTCTCGGGCCAAACACAGACTCTCTTAAATGAGGATAGCTAAAATGGTCTTTTCTTCACCTTTAGCTCAATTAAGTGATAAGAGAGGAGGTTGTGACAAGGTTGAGAGTTGTGGTTTGAAGGTAGTAATAGAAGGAAAGTGTTCTCTATTGCACAAGTCCTAGTTTAGTTTTGATTCGCGAATGTGCAACGTTAATCTCCTCAACTCAGATTAGAGCGAGCGCAATTTATCTGATCTTACGATGAATTAGATAATGTCGTGTGATATCATTTACTTGTACATGCATTACTTGTACATGCATTACTTCTAACTAACTTGATTGAAAACCTTACTTATGATGTGTTGAATATATATTTCTATTTTCACTCCACTTATTAACTAAGTTGTCGCTTAGTTTATTTTGTAGGTTTCAAATGGATCATAAATATCTACTCAAAATCAGGGAACTAACAAATTTAGACAAGGAGTGAGGTATGACAAGAAGTAATTAGTTATTGTCCATAGTGTTAACCTTTTTAATTTTTAAGAAAAACTGCATAAAACTTTTTAAGAAGTTTAGTAGTTTTCAATATTTTTGTCTATCTAAGAAATGATACATACCTATAAGATTTACTATTATTCTTTTATAAAGTCAAACTACAAGTTTATTTTTAATAAACTATTTTAAAAGATTACTTCACATATTTATATTAAATAAGTATCGATTTGGACGCTTCAAAGAGATAGAATTGAGTACGTTTGGTGCAAATTAAGTCTAAAATAACAATTGTAAAAATAATTTTTATCTTATGATAATTTATATAGCGAGATTATTACGACTTTACCTTTTTGAGGCATAATAAATAAATTTATAAAAAAAAGAAAATCAAAAAATAAGAAAAAATATGTAGAGTTGAAAAAAATACTAAGATAATATATTTAGTAATATGTATATATTTATATATATGTGTATATTAATATTATTAATATGTAAATTACAATTTAACATTATCAATCAAAAAGACTAATTTATAAGTTTTTGCAAAAGTTAAGAATTCGAATGTAAATTTTAAAACGTTAATAACTAAAAAAAAAGAATAGACTATGAGGATTTTTTTTAATTTAAAATCTAACATCATTAGTTTAAAGGATTTATTTGTAACTTTTTATAAATATTGAGATTTTAAATGAAAATTTCAAAACGCGGGTGCACTTTTTTTCGATTTGTATTAATACTTAATTACTAGTTAGTAGGCAGCCAGGTTTAGGCCAATTGCCTCTGCTTTATTCCTCTCCGCTCAAACCACCCGAAAACCCTAACCCCACCTTCAAAGTTCCAGCAATGGAGCTTCCAGGCCCCGAACCTTCCTCCCTGGACACAGAACACAAGAAGAAGAAAAAGAAAAAGCCCAAGAGGGAGAAACTGGACGCTAAAATCCAAGTCCTTGATGGAAATCCCGATAAAACCCCTCCTATTATAGCCTACTTTCCTTCCGGTTACACCCCTAGCCAAAACTCGGATATCGGAGTTAGGGTTTTTCAGAATACTCGCAAGACGAACCGATTGGAGCTCGTTGTGAGTCCTCCGGATTCAAATGTCGAGTTCGTTGGGTCTAGTTACTTGGGCGAGCCCACCGCCGGTCAGCAGTGTACCTACGCACTTGGCGTTCTTGATAAGGAGTCCAAAATGCTTAGGGTTTTGCCTGTTGCTTCTAATAAGGTGTGAAATTTTAGCATTTAATTACTGATTTTTACTTCTTAAAATTTGATTTTCTTTTTTATAAATTTTTTGTTGTAATTTGATGAAAATCGTAATTTATCGTGTATGAATTAAAAAAATCAAAGGTATGTGTTTGGATTGGATAACTACTATGTAATTGTAGTTTGTGATTGAAAGAGGGGCACCGAAAGGCCCTGGTGTTTTGTAATTATTTGCCTGCGGTTTCTAGGTTTCTTTTGGGTGATGAAGTGACTCTATATCGGCAATAGATTAGAAGTTCAACAGGAAATAAAAGAGTCACACAATTAGTGATGTTCTTGTCATCCGTGTTGTCCAGTAAATCTTTAATTGGGTAATGATCGAGGCGTTCAATTGGCTCGACTTTTGCAGTTTGGGTAAACTATCCAGCATTTTGAAATTGCGGATGTACGGGATAAACAGAACTAACTGTAGTTTCTGAACTTGTTTTTTCTCAGTAAGTAATAGGAAAAAGGAATTGAATTTCAAGGAGATAAGTAGTAAGCAACCATACTTTCCTGTCTTCATCCTTGTGTACTTGTGAAACTCTTATTAAAGAATTTAAATTTTTAGATCTCCTATCTTATGAAATTAACCGAATCTGGTAATTCAGAAAAATTCTTCCTAGTTACAATGGAACTCCAAGGGCCTGAATTATATAGGATGATTTGTGATTGACAGACACATCGATGGAGCTTCAAGGACATATATTGCATAATTATCATACATGGTGACTTGTGATTGATAGAGATACAAATGATGCAAGGCCTTTTGTCTTCCCATGTATTGTTTGAAACTTCAATGAAATGGCTGGAGGAGGAAATTCGTCCTTGGTTTTGGGAGGTGTATAATGTTTCCAGTTTTTGTTTCTTTTTAATCTAGGTAATTGGTCTTTTTATCCTTTTGTTCTGTTCTGTTTTTTGTTTTTATCTTTTTCCTTCATCTAATGAAAAAATAAAAAAATCTCGCCTTACCCAAAAAAAAATCTAGGTAATTGGTTGGTAAATAATAAAAAAATCTAGGTAAGTGATGACAAGCATCCAAGCATATGGATTTTTCTCAGTATCATCATCAACTAAAGTGTATTCCTTCTGTATTTCCTCAGCGACGGCTTTGTGGATTAGTATTATGTGGAATTGTGTTGTTCTTGCACCAGAGAATAATCTTTGTTGCTGATAAACTTTTTCTGGATTAGATCCTTAGACTGGAACCAAGAGTAATATCACATGTTGTGGACGATACTCAATCGGAGGTAGCAACAGGTGAACTTTCTGCTAAGGATAAAGCAGACAAGGTCAGGGAGCTGACAAATCTTTATGGCACAAAGAAGTCAATACAACTGGTATGTCTTTCACTTTAACTTAGTTGAGAAAGTGAACTTTCTTGTGATAGGAATTCATTTTTAAGGTTCTATTTGCCTATTAAATTCTTCCTTCTAGGATTTTCATTCATGCAATTTGTAGTCAATACCTGAATGAAATTTGTTACTACTCTAAGTAAAATCACCAACTCAATGCATGGGCATGCAAACTTGCGCATGTTCCTCTCTCTCTCTCTCTCTCTCTTTTGCGTGTGGGGTGTGTGTGTAATTATTTAAATTTCAGGAATCTCTGTGTCAGCAATTTGAGTAAATCATTTCTATGCTCTCCAACAAAATTTTATTACATTAGAACAAAGGACTCATTGTGCCAGTTCACAGGTATGCTATAAAAATAAATTCTCTCTTTTGCACTAGATGTACGGTCTACTGTTAAAGTCCTGATAAGGTCTAATGTATCAAATATTGCTTGAAATTATTACCAAAAAAGAGATGAATGTTCCCCCCCAACACCCACCTAAAAGAGAGGAGCATGTGGATGTTATCGCATCCTATTCCTTCTATAGACCAGGACTTTTTTTCTTGGCTAGAAAAGGTATAGTTTGAAGCTGTATCCTTCTACAAAATATGATACTCATGCTGAGATTGGACTTTCTACATCATAAACTTGGTTGTAATTATGATCTCAGCTAATTAGACTTGATCATTATTTTTGCAACAATTCAATATAAATATGAGAAACATCTGTAGCAAGAAAGGTTCTGTGTCTTCTGACTTACAACCTTTTTGCTGTTATTGAATCACCGAATGTTCATGGCATGCCCCTTGTTTTTGAATGGCAATATCACATTTCAGTTATCTAAAAAAGTATGGGATAGCATTTTCTGTAGCTGGATTATCATAGATAATGTTGCTATTGGGTTCTCTGGATGTGTGTTATTTTTTTATCGCCGTTTTTCTTTTTAAGGAGTAATAAGATCAATGGGGCAGCTAGAGAGCTTGTAGGAGGCATTATAATAATTTTAAAAGCCATCAAAAGTTCAGCAAAGACATGATGTTCTTTGCCCTCAAAGGCTTTATTGTTGCTTTCTTGACTAGTTTTATTGTAAAATTTTTGGTCATACACCTCTTCAATTAGTCATGCCATGCTGAAAACTCTCATTTTGTTGATTGAAATTCAGAGATTCTGAAACCCAATGATGAGGAAGAAAAAGCTCTTTGCACTTTGCTTTGCATTGCACATCCTGCTTTTGGCTGAGCTAGGAAGAAATGTTATAATATGCCCTTTCCCCGCTGCTCCTTTTCTTTTCCTTTTTGGCCACGATCTGAATTAAAATGTCCAAAGAGTATTACATAATTGTTTGCTGTCTCTCTGGGATTTTATAACTGATAAACTCAACAGAGGTCAGTGCATCCAGTGGATTGCTTTTTGCAACTAGCCTTCCTATTGTCAATATGTATTTTACAAGCATCTTCTATTTCTAATTTACTGGTATATGCTATGAACATGGATACATAGGAGTTTAATGTATTTCTTGTTATAGGTTTAACTAGCCTTGTATGTGTTTATAATGTTTACTCTTTTGTAACGAATTCTCATCATTGATATCCTAGTGTGTGTTTATAATAAAAAAAAGGGGGTAAAGGAAAAAAAATGCTAACTAATACATTCTGCTATTTTCTCCACAAGCTCTTATCGATGAGCTACACAAGAAAATCATGGTTAGAGCATAATGTTTGGATAGAAGTGTCTAAAGGATTCATAAGTGTGGGTACATGGGAGTTATTATTAATGAATTGATGTGTTTGCATGGATATGCTCTGACCTGCAGGCTAAGAAGTCCCAGGCTCTAAGGCAAGAAGATGACCCCAATTCTCAAAGAGATCTTGACCGGAAAATCAAGGACGTTGCAATCAACAAGGGAGCTCTTGAAAGCTCTACTGCTCAGAATGCTCTCAATATACCACCCTATAATTCTTCGGCGACCATCCCGAGGGATGCTTATCCTCTGGAGAAAATTATCCTCAAGGGAGAGTGGGATTACACTAGGGACCTACTTGAACTTCTTAATGCAGGAGGGAAAGTTTCATCTGATGCCTACCCCACGTTTGTTTGCAATAGGATTTACAAATTAGAGTTGGTAGAGGTAAGATTATCCTTGATTTATTCCCCAGACCTCTTCCTAACTTCTCTCTCTGATTATGTTGATTAATGTTGAATCTCGTTTGCTCTATACTTGTTTGTTTTGCTGCATTGTTTATTGTTGAGGTTAGAACATCTGCTTTATGTACTGTGAATTAAAAATTGAAAAGAAGCATCTACTGTGCTAGCTTATAAAATCACATATGGGTGTTTTAAGCTTAGCATACGCAATTGCTGTCTCACTCAGATTTCAGTGCCACAATTAGTTATTAATCTCTTAATCTTCTCTGATAATTTGAACATTTTATCGCTGTAGGATGAGTTTGAGAAGGAGACGCTTGGTTGCATATTGTCATACATTACGCATCTTATCAAATTCAAAGATCAACATTCTGCAGATGGTGCTTCATCTGCAAAGCAACATAAGATCCCAAGCATATTGCGTCAGAAATTCTCAAGCATGTTCTCTGAACCCCATTCAAAATGGCTATCTTCTGAGAAGATCGATCTGCTGATCAGTTATGTGTTGGTTCTTACTTTGTTTGCTGATGATTTTCGAACAGACCCAGCCGATATAGCTAAGGATCTGAGAATGAGTTCTATCATGTTGAGACAACACTTGGAAAAATTGGGTTGCAAGTTCTCCCGGGAAAATGGTATATTATATGCCACTCTTCCTGTCCCGCTCCATTTTCCAGAGATCAGGAAGCGAAGAAGACGAGGTGGGTAGATTTTTGTTAGTGTCTTTTTTTTTTTTTAACATGTTCCAAGAGAAGTGGTTGTTATTGGAACCTATATATGTCAGTTATAATGATATATCTTCAATTACCTGGTAGATGTGTAACTTCAGTTTCATTATATCAAATGATGGAATTCCTATTCAAATGGAGCTGTTCTTTTTGCATTTCTTGCTATTGTTTTTATTTCTGCACAACATGCGAAGTTTAGTGCTTTATTTTTTGTACCCACGTGCCGCACGGAATTTTATCTATATTTATTTATTGTCATTCCCTCTCCTCTCCCATCAAAATTTGAAACGTATGATAAACATTTAGTATGGACCCCTTTTTCTTCTCACTCGTACCAAGGTCAGAATATGGATGGGAATATGAGCCTAATAGCCAAATGTTTTAAACAAATTAAGTTGGATTGCTATTTGGAAGGGAAAATTTTGGGCCCTAGAGCCAGATATTTCACAGAAAAATAAGATCTCGTGCAGGAAAATAGAGTCTAGATGAATCCCATCGAGGGAAGGAGTTGCTAAAAATGGGCTGTCGTGTTTCTTTCAACACCTGATGCCTTTTTTTTTTTGGGGGAGAGGGGGGGGGGGTGGTGCGGGTTGGGTTGTGCCGTGAAAGAGAGTGCATTATTTAAAGTGACCTGTCATCCTGACGGAAATGCCAGTCTATAAATAACAAATTAAGCAACTAGGGTATTGAAAACCAAAAATTACAATTCATCCCTATCTTGTCTCAAGTAGCAACACAATCAGCAGTTCTGCGCTTGGGGAACGAAGTCCCATGTCAAAATAATCACAAAAGAGAGGTATTCGCGAACTTTGATTACAAGCACAAAAGAAATGACGGGCAAACACAATTCTAGAACAAGTTACAGCGTTCTACCGATGAAGCTTTAGAAAAACTCTCGATTCATGAAAAGCTCGCTTTCCATCGATGATTTGAGGCTATATTGTGCTTGCAAGCTCAAGTAAAATCTCTGGCGAAAAATGAGCATGTGCACAGGGGTAGGGGAGTACTGAATATAGGAAAGCAAACTGCATCAAAATTTTGAAAGTTGTCCGGTAACGGTTTGAGAAGTTCCCTTACCTTCGTTATCTGTAAGATATAAGTGCACAAAAGTGTTCCTAACATGACAACCAGCCACAGCTGCCGCCTGATACTCTGAGCTAGTACATCATTGACCTCTAACCTTTTGCACACATTAAGCCCATGAGAAAAATGGATGGACCAACATATGTGTTCATTACAAATTACTTGTTCTCTAATTAGTACATAAGTGAGATACAAGAAAGACTCCTGTCAGCATGGGCAGAAATTCTTCTTAGGATTTGTTCTTGAACTTCCTCTGAGCTTTCAAGTCCACCACAATCACAGAGATGTTGTCCGTGCTTCCCCTATCTTGGGCAAGCATAGAAAGGTATTCTGCAGCCGCTTGAGCTGCAGGATCGATCCTGCTGCCCCTATCAACAAGAGATGATACCCCATTCTTTTTATGCCATAAAAGAATCCGCTTTCTGGCCACCTCACAAGCTTCTTCATTTGATATGACATCCCACAAGCCATCGCTGGCCAGGATGAGGCATTCATCATCTCTACCTCTAGCAAGGAATGTCACCTCCGGTTCAGGAATTATCCATGGTTTTAGATATCTATCACCTGAAAAGATAAAATAATAAAAAGAAAGCAGAAACATGTATTAAAGACATAATATCAAGATCTATAATTTCCATAACAAAAACTGTTTATATCATTGTGCTAAAAAATTCAGAGTCACTCTCTACAAGCTTTAGCCCATCTGGGTCTAGGTTTCAAGTCAAATGACTTGGATTTCGAGACCCAGCAACATCATCAGGGCATTCAAGTATAGAGCCGAAGATGTTTCATAATGGATCTGACTTTATGTGCCTTCACTAGCATTAATGATCGATGCTTCTCATGTATCGATTATTAACGTATGGAACTAGCTTCCAAGATCTAATGGAATCATCTAAAACTTCCAAAATTTCAGTCAATAAACATGCCAAAAAATCAGAACGACATGAGGATGACCTTCAAAATATTGAATAGCCACAAATGTTCACCATTATCTCCAGTTTGGAGAACTCAAATAGTCTGGAATGGATGGTCTGTAAAGTATCTAATGTCTAACAAATTCGAATATGGGCTACATCAATCGGTGAGATAGATGTATTTTATTTCACAAATAATTAACAAAAAGTGCTGCACATATCTACAACACATTTGGACTTTGTTGATCTCTTTTGCTATATGGTACATAGTTTTTTCCCCAAAAGATGAAGTTGTAGTAATACCATACACAACAATAATTCAACCGAAATCGAGAAAAAGAACATGGAAAAGGCAAATTACATGCTAAATCAGAAGTACTAAATCATTTGAGAAACGCTGCATGTTCTCCAAAAAAATCATATCAGGTACTGAACAGATCAGTCTACAACATTCTGAGTCCATCAACACTCATGTGGGATAATAGCAGGTAAAATCTAGGGAATGTCTAAATATAGGCAAGATTCTTAAGGAGATTAGACAAAAGATGGCGAGATTCTTGTGGAATGGATGCCAAGTATGTTTCCAATAATGTGCAAGGCCAAGGATGAAGAAAATTTGGGATTTATGATTGTTGTTACTAGGAAGAAAGCTGCCTGAGTGAAACCTATATTATGGCCTTCTGGTTCATCAAAGGCCCACTCTTGGTGAGGCAGAAAATGCTTATTCATATCATAAAGTTAAAGCAATCTTTAGTTATTGGAGCTGAAATATCATGAATGAAAATTGGCACCCAAAGAGCTCATTTGTCATTTTCTTAGAACAATGCTTAATATTCATCTCCAGGAAATGCCTGGACACACACCTCTGTTTTGTCAAGAACCAAGAAATGACATGGGTGATATGGAGAGATAGAGGTAAGTATCAAGGTAGATCTATCCATTCCACGAAAGATAAATCACCTAGGCCAACTTCTCTGATCACCAGCCCAGGGAATGTTTTCTATTACATCTCTGTGAGGTCACCTCTGCAAAGATATCGTAAGTTGGTACAGTACGAGGGCTGTGTTTCTGACTATTTTGGCTAGGACCGCATGAAAAGTTCTATGCCATGGACAAATCGAGAAGTTGGTAAATCTTCAAATTAAAAGAAATACTTGTGCAATCAACAAGCTGGGAATCAGCAAAGTAAAAACGAATACTTGTTACTACAGGTTGAGATCACTCAGCATTTTATCTTTTGAGTGCTCATTTATGAAAGGAGTGTGCAAGAGCCATTTTAAGTACCCTGCAAACTTTGTCAACTTAATTTAATGAAGCTGAAAAAAAACATACATATTGGACATGAAGCTGCCTACCTATAGACCTTGACATTGCAAGAACACCAAAAACACGGAATCCGTTCCACTGTATGACCTTGCCTCCGGCAGCCTCAATCCTTGTATATTCTTTCTCTGAATCCGGCTGGAAAGATAAAAGTAGAGTGATGTTAGATTCGCTAATTTCTTTAAAATACCAAATGAAATTACAGTTTGACATATCCTACTTTATGATCAATGGATAGTGCTATCGATTCTTTGCCACGCAGGAGCACTGCTCTGGAATCACCGCAATTTGCAACTATAATATGGGATGAACAGACCAGAGCAACTACAGCGGTTGATCCAACAGTTTCTGGTGCAAGAGGTTCAAAACTAGAAGCAGAAACATCGCCATCAATTCCCCAACAAACTTTTCCTCCTATCTCTTCATCCACTTTTTGAAAGCAGTTAGTGAAGGCTCTTTCCCACTGCTTTTGCCTAGTTTCTCCGATGTATCCGTAATCTATGTTATCTTTGGCGAGTCCTATCTCTTCCGCCAAAGCCAAGTGGATGCGGTCACGGCAATACTTAGCAACCTGCATGGACAGACCAAATCATACCATAAGTAAGGAAAGCAGTATTTCAATAAAGACGTAATTAAATCCTCTATAACTGAAATTCATTGTAGATACAAATGATTTTAACGTTAGATCACACACAATATTTCATTTAGAATAAGGGATGCTATCGCATTAAATTTTTAATGCAAATTATACGATTGGAAGAGCCGTTCTTATGCATCTATTGGATTTAATAACTCAAAATAGAGAAAATTCAACTCGAAAGATTTCAGATTACAGAATGGTGATGTACCTGAGATCCACCATGGCCATCGTATACACCAAAGAAATGAGTTGTTACATGAGTTAAAGTTTGGCTACTCCCATCAACCGTATTTTCCCCAATAAGCATTTTGATAGGAATTTTCATGAACCGAGGTACAGTGGCAACTGCGTCTTCCATCTCCGGTCTTCTCCCACAAATAGAGACCACACCCCAGAGCGGTACAGAATCTATCTCAAAGACACTCCGGATGCCACCTTTACTAAGGCTCTTGTCTTTTGCAAGTTGAGTAACCACCATGGTAGCTTTCATGTTAGACTGGCCAGGATTCTCAGGTTCTGATGCCACTGTGGCCACAAGTTGACCATTAGGCACTTCCCCATCCAATTGATTAACTAGGATTACGGCTTTGGCCAGAATTTGATCACTCTTTATTGTTTTCACAACCAAAGTATGTGGCAAGCCTATTACAGACCTGCCATCCAATGTCAACAACTCCTCTGCTATAACCCCATTCATCTCATTCCCAATCCCAACTGACGTAACTTCATCCTCTTCAGTTTCCTGAATCACAGAATCATTTGCGATCAAAGCAACTTCATTAGCAGGCACCATTACCACCATATTGGTTGCTCCACCACTGCCTTTGCGTGTCATCTCTGTTGCCATAGTTACTTCAATGTTAGAATCAGTACAACTCACATTAGTGGATGCAGATTTCATGGGACTTGATAACAGGCTTGCAGCATCAGTTACAAGCTGAAGCCGTGTAATTTCAACCGAGGGTGAAACTCCAGAGTTATCACACACAGGATTACCCACACTAAAAGTGACTGCAACAGCCGGAGGCATTTCTTCCATAAATCTTCCTATTTGCCACAACTACAACTCAACAGATTCCAGTCAACTTATCAAACCTCAAGCTCCAATCAGTAACGAAGCCCATCCATTTCACTTAAAACTCAACAATGGGCTCAAATGTAGATCTAGCAAACTCACGCAACCCGAACTACGTAATAAAAAAAACTATCCACATCACCTCCCTCAATTCGCCAATATATACACCACCAAACAGGAATCAAACTTTCAAAAATCAATCTACAAGATATATATGGCCAATTATAAACAAGACTATATAAAGGGCATTCAGATCTAGACACTACTTACAAATCTGCTTCTCCAGCACAGAAAGTTCTTAAATTTTGTTAGTTTTCAGATACCCAAAACTTTGCACTTCGTTAAACAACTTCTCAAGTTCTATCAAACAGACAAAAGCCATTATATGGAAATCCTAATCTTATATCTATTATCTCCACCACCACAGCAACCTAAATACACAGAGATTAAAGAAACAGAAAATCAAAACTCTACTTTTTTTATCCTTAACAAATCCCAAGATGACAAACAAATAGTAGTTGTCATAATAAAGAACCTTAGAAAAAGCTAAACCTGCCCTACCTTACCACAAGGGTATCGCAAGAAGAACAAACCTTAGAAAAGCTGATACCTTTTTCACATTATACCCCGATTTTCCTGGATCTAAAGCAACCAAATTCAACCACCACCTCGTAATAACTTTCTTCCTCTCTTTTTAGCTCAAACACAAATACCTCTATGCAATATCAATCAAAAATTCAATCTTGCATCAAGAAATGGATTAATTATTTGGTTTTGATGAAAACTCAGTAGGTAAAAAATGGTCAAAAAGCAAATCATTATGGTTGGTTGCGCACTTCAAGAAAAATGGTTAAGTGGGTTATGCTTAGCAGTTGAAGAAACAGAAAAAGACTTAGGCAGAAACATTTGTGGTGGTATATGGTCAGGGCTAGTCACGTCAGGTCACTGAAATGTCTTACCTAGATTTTCTTTTTACTTTTTATTCATTTATTTTTCCAATGATTTAATTATATTCCTATATTCGTTACTCTCTCCCTGCTGTTTGGTCATCTTATTTCTGTTCGAAATGAGTGTCCAAGTAAAATGAGTAATTAATGTTGAAAAACGTGATAAATATTTACCAGTAATCATACACCTATTACGTATGTGCATAATTAAATATAACGATATAATTAAATTTAAAATATAAAATTATAGAGTCATATTATAAACTTAGTGATGATTAATGTTTCAAAGTGTAATAAATATTTGTTACAAACTTTAATAAATGTTTTAATGCGTTAATAAACTTTTAAAATAGTTCCAAAAACATAAAAGATAAATATTTTATCGGACAAAAATGTATGTTTTTATAAAAATAAGATATTAACACAAATATGTTGTTGATAAATCAACCAAAAAACACAAAAGCAATAAAAATATATAAATAACAACAAATAAAACACAGATAATATACATATAAGTATTTTCATATTTCTCAATTGGAGAAGGGACAAAGTAAATGTTGAATTGGTGTAACAAGGGATGCAATGTAAACACTTCATTTTCACTCTAACATAAATGACAAGAAGAGTAAATCACATATCATACTTCAAAGACTTTGGATAACTACGAACACGTGCAATTTTCCATGAGAGAACATCTTTACCACTTGGAAAATGTTGATATTGCAAAATTTTCCTCCAATGTAACGTTGAGTTAATCTTTATTTGGTTTTTCATTTCCTATTATTTTGGTATTTTCATAGCTACTAGAAATCAAACCAAATGATTAACTAGCATAAAAATATAATTACAAATTGTATATTAATGAAAATGATTGATTTAGTATTGCACTAGAAAATAAATTCGGGGTCCCAATGTTGTTCTCAAAATTTGTGAAAATGGTGTTTTAAAAATGTGAGACATCCTTAAGATATCAATATTCCTAAGAATCCATGAAATTTATAGAAGAATTAGTATCACATATGATTTAACATAATTCCATCGTCAAAGTTTGGGTCCAACCAAGCTTCTTTTTCTTTTTCGGATACGCTATAATAATTCATTTGAAACTACTAAATGACTATGATTTTAAGTTATTAAAAATTTTATGTTGTTAATACATTTTAAGCTGCATAATTTTATTTTAAACTTAAAGGTATTATGTTGAAATTGTTATAATTTAATGGTATAAATATTAGTTTTTTAACAAAATAGATCATATTTAAATTTTGCTTTTTTCAAGTAGAAATAGGTTGTTGGAAAAAAAAAAACGAATATTTTAGTACCTTTTGTGAACATTTACCAACAGAATTGTTCAAATTTTTAATATTTTGTAACGGGATAGCTTCAAAAAGGCAAAAACTACCATTTTTTTATGCAGATATTTCGTATTTTTGGGGACACTTAATACAAGTAAATAAATTATTATCTTACATCAGTCGATGTCTTCACAGAGTTTTTTTGGTTTGGTTTGAGGAGCGTGGGGGTGGGGGGTGGGGTGGAGGCGCGTGCGGCGGTGGCGTGGGGTGTGGGGTGTGGGGGCTGGTTGATGGGGCTTGTGAGACTCAGAGAGGGAGAGTATGGAGATAAACATACATGGAATTTTAAGGTAAGACACGTGGAGACAAGTCAATGGAATGAAGTCACCACAAAGCCCAACAATAATGTCTTTTTGTATTCTAGAAAAGCTACGGCTAGGGCTATGACAGAACTGTTTTGATTTACTTGCAGTACATCCCATGCTTCCCATGGTTTATTGGG